>JAMKCH010007598.1:0-49245 GCA_023653785.1 Ophioderma brevispina | reverse complement strand
TCAGGCACTATTTCAAAAACGTAATTTTAAGCATTATTTACATATCTTTATATCAATAATTTCATAATGGTCCTTCTATTATTTGTTAATTTCTGTTGTTTGGCCTTGCAATAATCCAAACATGTGGTCTTCGTGCACCTGTCCTTGTCGTCCTCGTCATTCACTTAATTGTCCTTATGTCTTCTGTTTGTTTTGCGTCCTTTTTGAGACCCTGTCGTGTATTGCCCACCAACGCGTTGCTGAATAGTTTGTGGGCTTCCATCCTTTTTTTTTAAATTAATTTTATATTATGTGAAAAATTGCCTTTTGAAATTTGGGCTTAAACCAGTGTCTAAACTCGACAGGGCCTCAATTATATTTCCACTCCTTCATTAAGTAGTCTTTAAGTAAGTAACTATATTATCATGCGTCCTGCACTTTTAACGAGATTTGCTAGCAGGCGTCCTACCATCTTTAATGCTTGTTTTTTTCTCGTTGTCAAATAATGTTTTGATGGTGAATAAAAAATGAACTTAACTGAACTTAATAGAGTAATGAGCTATAAGTCACACTCCTATAATACGAAATTATAAAATTCAATTTTTTGTACCAAGAACCTTTCTCACTGAATCCTTTCAGATGGATGTTTTTGATGTAAAGCTTACACCAGAGCAAAAATCAGTACTTACTTTCCATTTTTTTTAGGGACACCTGATATGTTAATTCTCTTCATGCCTTGACGAGACAAATTTGTAGTTAGTCCACCTACCACTGTAAAGAATGGGCACTTCGAATTCAGTTGCGCTTCGCTCAACATTATGTTCACGCTTTTTTCCGTTGTTGTCTTTGAAGCCCGGACTGTGGCTTCAGGCGGACTTATATCTATCTCCTTTTACATAACACCGGTCCAGTTCCATTTGGATCGCGAAGCACGAAGTGTACTAAATTGTCCGATATGACAGTGTTTGTGGGTTTGTAAATTAATGTGTCGACCCACACTTGGAACGGTTTTGTTCATAATCAAAGAAAACGGTTTATTTTCGTGATCCACTACCTCGTCCCCCCGACTTTAACCCTAAAAAAGTTGATATTTTTTATCTCTCTGAACCGTCGGCTAAGTATAGTATGTGTTCCCCATCTGACGTGCAATTTGGATCGCCTCTGCAAGAACTTCGTAAATTTTGTATTTTCTTGTGATATTTTTATACTAACATTTCTCAATAAAACCAAACGCAAGTCAGAAATCAACTGAAAATTTGGAATAGCTTTCTCTAGATATCTACGAAAACATGAACAAAACAGATTTGGTTAAATCACGAAATCCCTTTAATTTTTCATTGGTGTAATGATAAAAATATGAACTTTTTCCTCCTATCAAAATTTTCCTTTCCACAAAAGGTTGTAGATATCGAAACTATAACCTTTTTACATCCTTAGAAGCAGATTAACATGCTATATACTTTTAACCCCGTGTTGAAAACATTTTCAAAATTTGCCCTTTTTAATTTACCTCTTCCCCATCCTCAAAATTCTCAAGGATGACAAGTTGCATCATCAAGATTGGAATCAGCAGTCAAATTTTGGCCATTGTGCAGACTCTTGTCCAAGGTCTATATGCCACCGCATCACTACAACCCTTTATTCCGTTGATTTCTGGGGGACAGCCGTTCATATGCTTTGCTCCAGGGGAAACTGTGGGTTTCTTTACCCAGTTCGAATTCCGTGTCAGCCAGATTTTCTTCGTTTACTTTATAATTCACTAGTCATTTCTATAATAATAAAAATGTAACGATTACATTTAATTTTCCGTAGAACTTGGCGAGCAGCGCTTTACGTGGTCTGATGAGAAAGAACGGAAAACAAAACCACCCGAGTTTTCATTATTGTGCAACTTCCCTTAATGTTAGTGTCTGTCCACCTGCATAAGACTCTATCTCGGTTAATAGGCTATCGTCATTCGATCATTCACGGAGTGGCTAAACCTAAACCAACAACCTCAACGGGGTCTTTTTTATGTCTAACAGTTTGTATTGCGTTTTAAAAAGTAAAGTAACACAAGTGGACGTATTCTTTTGAATTTTCAGAATAATGTCATATTTTTAATATTGTTAAACAACGCTAAGGTCGTCGTTCCTTGTTTGAATATCAAAAAATACTAGGGAATACCATCTAACATGCGTGTTTTTATTGACATTTTTTACTTCGATTTTCGCAAAATGCCTGAAAATGGTAATGGTTTTATAAAACAAAAAAACTCCGATTGCACAGTTCATCAAAATAAAAAAATAGAAAGAGTTTCTTTTTATTGCATTTGAAAGTAACATAAGTGGAAGTATTCTTTGGAACTTTCCAGGATTGTCAACGTGCATCCCCTTTACACATTCACCAAAAGAAACAACTTCTAACAAAAATACCCTAACCCTAAAGGCCAAAAAAAGAAAAAGAATTTTTTTTACAACAGAAGTTCAAAGGAGTCCATTTTTTTTTGGGGGGGGGGAACTCTCGCTCCCCAAAAACTAAATGCCTCCAATTAAATGCGGCGCGGCCTTAGACGATCATGTAAAATGGGGTTGAACTGAAGACTCTATAGATATAGTATACCGATTCGCACTGATATAATAGGGACAACCTTTACTTTTTTTTTTTTTTTTTTTTTTTTTTTAATTTTTGCATTTTTATAGCAATTAAACTTTTCAGCACTCCAAGTCCGTGTGCTCTTAATACTGTGTGCTCTACGGTCAATACGAGTGCAGTGGTCAAACCTTGAGTTACACCTCACTAAAACTCACTTATCCATTAGTCTATGGAAAAATTGGCAACTTTGAGCAACGGTTTCTTTAAAATTTCTTTCACGTTAAAACCGCACAACAACATCACCCAAAGTCAAGCTGAATCACCAAATACCAAATGTGAAATACGCTGACCAGAAATTTTTTGTGTTTACGAATCACTCAACTCGCCTGATGTCAGACCGGCAACCTAAGATTCTCTATATCGCCAAAGCTAGTAATTTGCAAATCGACGTGAACTTGTTACGCGGAGTAAATTGCCTCACATTCACTGTCCCCGAAAACACAAACCAAAAAGCTTAGTTTTGAGACACATACCAGTCTAGAACATTTCAATCATGAAATTTCAATCAAGCACTTTTTAAAGCACTTTTTTCCATGTTAGAGGGTGTAATAACATATTGAGGGTCCACTGGTAAAAGTAACTCACGTTCAAATTGTGACATACTAACCTGTATAAGGGCATGCGTTTGCGCTGATTGTGATAACAATGGTTTTTGCCCTGTCCACACAAGCGACCTGGGGCCCCATCAATTATACTTTCACAGGGTACCTTTAACTATACGACTATACAATAGTCAATACCACTTATGATTTCCACACCCCTCGTGTGACCCCCGGTAACTGATCTTTTTCAGGCGAATGATAATCAACGGAGGCTACGCTAACATCTGTTTCTTTTTAATTCACTGTCTTTTTTCATTCACTGTTGTTTTTTTTTTATCTCACTGTATTTTAAACAACTGTCCCGCAGAGTACACTATCTGATGCCAGTCCGGCACACGTGCGCTGCCCTTATCAGGGCAGGGATCACTAGATGTTCCAAGGTCAGATTGCATCTCAGTACTCCAACTAAACGTGGAAAGTCTCACTAGGGCAAAGATAAACACTATCGAACACCTCACACATACTCATCAGTCACTGCAATTCTCCTCCAGGAGACAACGCCACCTACTGACAGTTCCATTCTGAACTTCTGCGGCTACACCGTAGCTGCACACACGAGGCGCTACCCACGGGATTGCCACCTTTGGCTAGTAACGTCAGCCCAATTGAAACAAATTGGCCACCTCTCCGCACTCCACCTGGAATGGGCAACGACCCAAATTGTAGACGTCCATCAATGTCTACAAGCCACATAACCATCGGCTCCAAGCAGACTCTCTACCTAACTTATGGTGCACCCTGCATGTACGCTGGCGACTTTAATAGTCATAGCATTACCTGGGCTTACAGGAAAACCAACCCTGATTGAGCTACCAGGAGGACGGGCCTCAAAAGCCAGGTAACAACTTCACAAGTCTTCTACACGACCCCAAGCAAACCAGACACTTTCAATTCTGGAAATGTGGAATACGTCCCTACAAACCCTGACCTGTGCTTTGCAACATGGTAGACCATCTCCATTCACCGTACTGTTCTCGACCGCTTTCCGAAGTACCCCAACACAACATCACTGATCGCTCGAGAGCCTTGCCAACCTGTACCACAAAGCCATGAAAAAGGTGGAACTTCCGCAAGGCAGACTGGGACCAGCTTGAGAACCTGATGGATTCAGAATGCCCAACCTCCCGACACCAGCCTCCTCCAACCTGACAATTCTTACACAGCAACTGTGTCCACTCTTTATAATGAAGCAAAGAAGACCATCCCAAGTGGCCGCCGTCGCAGTTATATCCCATCTGGGATGAGGAATGTGAGACCCTTTACATGATTTCCTGAATTTCTGAACCCGGGGGAAGGAAGCTTCATCCATGCTTCACATCTGACAAACTGCTTGGACAGGAAATGTCGCAAGCGCTGGGAGGAGACGTCCAAGAATCGACTCACCCACTCCAGCAGGAAGGCCTGGAAACTATAAACCGCCTCACCGGACAACTTTACCAAACCATCGAAATGTCCAGTGTATGCCAACCATTGCTGATCAACTCCTCCAATGGTCGTTTCAAGAACATTGAGAAGCTCACACTCGCTCTGTCAAAAAGAGCTCACCACAAACTTCGTCGACCCCCGGCCTTGGACGGGTCACTTTCAATCCTTCTCACTCGGATGAGCTTCCCTCTGCTATCAGCAACTAAAGAGTGAAAGGCCCAGGGCCCTGCTGATAACATAAACCAGCAGAGTCCTGATGCAATGGCGGGGCCACGATGTCTAGATTGTCTCCAGGAGTTCTACACATGTTTTGCCTTTACCAACCATTCCTTACCCAATATCTGGAGGAGAGCTACTATCTCGCACTCCCTAAACCAAGCAAGCCTGTCGAAAAAAAAACAAACACCCTAAGACTAACCGCCCAATATCCTACTGTGTGCTCCTTCAAACTCCTTGAGAGGATGCTCTTGGCCCGGCTGGAGCCCATCGTTCTATCCCCATCTGCCTGACGAACAAGCAAATTTCGCCGTGGCCGGCACTGTCCTCATATTGTGAAAGTGTAAAACTCAAAAAAAAAAAAAAAAAAAAAAAAAAGAAAAAACATGATATTGAGAAAACTTTGAAAAGCGTCGTCAGGCAGCATCTTGGTGGACCTTACTGCAGCATCCGACACCGTGTGGCACCAGGCCTGACACTCAAGCTTCTTAGGACCATTTCCCACCCAGATCGTCACCTTGTACAATTCATATGTACATGCTTGCAAACCGTAGCTTTATTCTCAAGACCATTGATGGGCAGGGTAGTCGTCTGCGTCGTCGGAGGAACTGAATACCACAATGTTGTACTTGGCTCCTATGCTGTGCAACTTGTATATCAACGATTTACCTCAAACAACTCTAACATATGGCTACGCCGACGATCTTGCCCTCCTGACCTCGGACATCATGTGAACAAGTGAAAGCACACTTACTATAAGCAATGGCCCTACTTGCAGCAATCTCAAGACCCGGAAACTGAAGCTGAGCGAAGCCAAGACCACTACTACTGCCTTCCACCTCAACACAAAGATGCTCATCTGCCAGCTCCAAATCAACCTCATGGAGCGCCTCTGCCATACAATCCTACACCAACCTACTTGGGAGTGAACTGACCGTCGCCTTACCTAACCGGCAGCACCTCTCGAGTCCGTAGCGCCAAGGTATCTTCGAACAATAACCTCCTGTGCCGACTTGCGGGATCTTCATGGGGTGCTCAGCCCAACGACCTTACGCACCACTGCCTTGGCTCTGGTCCTAGCAGCACTGCTGAATATCCGCCCCAGCATGTGCAACAGCTCTCACACAAAGAAACTGGACCAGTACTCCAATAGACCTTGAGACCATCATGTCTGCACTGCGTCCATACTCCATCTGTGAATTCCTACCATGCTTTCAGACATTGCACCTGCAGTACTTCGAGAGAACACCACACGCATAAAATAGTGAATAAGGCCCACTGGACAACAAGCACCCGGCTGCTGCATAACACTGTCAAAGAATCACTCAAGCTCGTAGACAGAACTGCGCTCTCCCTACTTGTCTGCCGACACGCGTGCTAAACTCTCGTTCCCCTTTTCACATCTTACAGACATGGGCAATAACTGCCCTGGCTTGATACCCCCAAGACCAGATCACGCTCTATTACACCTAAGACAGATCTACCACCTGGCAGCAATCTCCCACCTGGAATGGGTCACCTTAACCGGATTCGCACAGGAGTCGGTCGCTTCAATAGCAATATGCACCGAGGGGGCTGCGGCCACGCCCTGCCCAATGTGTTCTCCATCACAGACCTGTGCGGATCACATTCTCAATGATGCCCTACCTTTCGTCCAGCAGTGGACATAGATTTTCGCAACCCCAACCAATCACAGGTTGGCTCCAACGTTACAACACATCTAGCTGTGCACTCTACCAAGAAGAAAGAAGTTGGATGAAAATATTTGGAAATGAAATACACATTGCCTACACACATAAAATCACAACACACTTTGTACTTAACGTTGCAAAAATAACTTAAACTTCTTTAAAGTCTAAATAACTCGGAATTACTAACTTTTGCCAATGTACATTTAGAATAGTGTTGAAGGACCATAGAAACATACCACAGTCTCGCCGCTCAGCAGCCTACAATTCTTTCAAGTGGCTCCACACGAGGTTCATGAAGATGTGAAGAATGTCTTAATAAATCTGAGGGCGTTTATTTCCTAAACACCGTTTTACTGTGAAATGATTTATAAATGTATTAAATCTGTACAAGTTTTCCAATTCAGAAAAGTCAATAACAAAATTAAGTTTCATAACTTTCTATTGTTAGGCAGCGAAGCCACTCCTTGGGTAGATTAAAATTCTTCTTTCTTTCCCATTTCACCGACGGATATACCCTAAACCTTTCCCCACCCTATATCAGCGCGAATCGATTATAATACAGCACTTTTTCCACATCTCTGACGCTTTAGCTCAGTCCGGGGCCTCAGTCAGAAGAGCCTCCCATGGTGCGTGGAAGGTATCAGTTCAAATCCTGGATCGTCAGTGTATTTTCGTTTTATATGTGGGTAAAATCATTCATCTAGTCTTTATTAATAAACACGTTTAAGCATCTTTTCAATTTGAAAGGTTTATTCATATCTTTTTTCATTTGCAGTTGCCGTGTTATATCTACAATCCCCCTCAGCGAAATGTACCTTTCTGTTAGTATTTCCCGTTCATTCTACATTTTACATATGTTAGACTCTAGAAGGCTATTTGGCTCGTGTATTATGAGGTGGCTAATTTACAAAAATTGAGATCGAAAGAGCTATAAAGAGACGAATAGAAAGAACTAATGAGAACAGAGACATATTAAATGCGGAGGAATAATGGTAATGTAAACATGAAAGATTAATACGTTTTTGGTGAAAGAAAATGACAGATAACAGAAATAACAAAAAGGATAGAAAGACAGTAAACGGAAAGCAAGGCAACGACAGGATAAAAAATGGGAGAGGGATAGATAGAGAGAGAGAGAGAGAGGAGCGATAGATAGAGAGAAAGAGTTAAAAAAGACAACAACAAGAAAAGAGATAGAGAAGAGGGTGAGATAAGTAATCGTCCTTTCCCTCTATGACCGTAACGTTCATTATTTATTTATAGTTAACATTGCATACAAATGTATTGCTTATCTATTTAAAAGTTCTTAGATATTTCAAGGAAACTAAGCGTATCGCTAGGCAATCGTGTAATGCACCCTACTACACCGCATCATTCATTGCTCAGGCGCCACCTTGGCATACTCGTATGTTGGGCAATACAATCCACCAGTAAATTATCACATGGAATTCTGTACCACTTAAATCCATTTCCAGTCTGTATATTATTAATATTACTTTTTTTTTTAAATATTGTTTAGTTTAGGAGAAGTTAAATTCATGATAATATTTGTTAAATATCTTTAATATGGGTTAATTAGCAATGAATAATGGTAATGTCCCGCCATTTTTGGACCCTTGCCCCTGCTTGCTTCCTCCCGGTCCACAATGAAAAAAAAATTCTAGTTTGGAAACCCGGCTAGTGGTAGGGCCATTCCGCCTTTCATGCATTTGACTGAGTTCAAACCCCGATTTGTCCAAGTTATATTGATTTATTGTGCTTCTGCTCTTGGCTATTTTGGTTATGTTTGATTAGAAGTTTTATGAAATAACTAGAATATTTTTCAATTCGTAAGTATTCTTCTAGATTATCAACAAGCACTGCGGTGGTGAGACTAATTTTTCTTCATGAATCAATTCAATCGAGAAAAAAAAATCCTTTCAATCGGCAAAAAATCGAGTTCATTTCTCGATGACTTTCAAAATTCTTGATGTTCTTTTCTCGATGAAGATGTGTAATTTTCTCGATAAAAATTGTTCTTGATGAGCTTTTATCGATGAGTATGTTTTTTCTTTAAGTAGATTTTTTTCCTCAATGAAGATTTTTTTCCGTTGTTGATAGTTCTTTTTCGATGAACAAATTCTTTTTTGCCTTCGTAATATAATTTTTCCCCCCCGCTGAATATTGTCGGCGTGCCATAAATATGTCACAATCCACTTGTCTGTCTTTACTGTAATAGTATCACACACGTTTTTCATTGGTATGACACGTATATGAAAACATTTAAAAGTCACTCTGGAGTGATTTTTCAATCATATTGTCACTGATTTTCTTTATATCGAGGAAAGATAAATATTGAACAATCATTTCTTGAATGGTTTCTCGGGGAGCTCAAAGAACTAAGCAATGTACCAGCGAAGGCGGCCGCAAACTGGCGGCAGCGCATCAAGAGTCCCGGAACCATTACAAAGTCTAATTTCAAGATCTTCAATGACGTAGTAAAAGACAAAGCCTGATGAACGCAAAGGTGGGTGTCGCACTAATGGGTCGATTGCCAGAGAACTCCGTAAATGTACACGATTGCACCTACCTCATGACCTTTCTGCTTTCTTCAGTGTGTTTAACAATTAATGTTTAATCACACAAGGATGATTATAATGAAAGAAAAAAATTGAAGAGAAGATGATGGAAAAATGAAACAGATAACATGAAACAGAAAAATAAGAATAAAAGGAAGGAGGAGAGAGAAGGAGGAAGGAAAGGTGAGGCGAGGAAACGAGGAAAATAACCGAAAAAAATTCAACCCAAGAAAATCTAGCTGGAGTTTACAGTTTTTAATTTAAATTAAACGCGCTACATAAAAGTTGTTCAGTTGTACATAATTTTTAAAAACTTTACTTTTCAGATATTGCAATGAATGGATTAACATGTTAATTCGCAATTTTCTACAGTTTTGTTAATGTAAATTTGATGAAACAACTTGTTTAATCAAGCCATTGCAGATCTTACTTCCACGTCACCATTAAGTTCCCAATCCTTCTTTCTGGTTATAATTCCTCTGGAGGGGCTTACAACTTTAGTCCACGTTCTCCAGAGCCGATTCCCCTGTGTTAAAAGACAGTTAACTTGGAATTTTATCAGTACGTGATACAGTGTGTGCAAAAAGGACAACATTTAGAAGTAATTTCCAGGTAAGATCATTGCAGGAGTGCATTTACTCTGTTGGAATGGTTCGATGCCCAGCCATGATCATCCTTGTGATATTGTTAAGGACCGCTAGTCAAATGTAAATATTCCTTCTTTTTCTTGGATTTCCATGAGTGGCGTTCTTATCATATTGCGTTCTTTTCCTGAGCTCTTGCTGTTTCTTTGCCTTTCACTGTTGCATCTTTTTCTATTTAAGCTTACCCTATGTCTCTGGTATTTGGCACAGTTTTTTATTATGGGAAAAAATACTGATAACACAAAGAACAGTTTTTCTTACATGGCTTCTTGTCTGACGGGCTTCTGGTCTGAATGAAATTTTTGTCAACTAAATCCCACGCTCTTCACTGGTGAGATATGGCTTTGATGTTATCAGCTAAGGACCAGCCATCTTGAAGGAATGCCGTAATACATTTTTTACAATCAATTAAATTACCTGAATTAAAACATTCAAATGTTAATCTGTTCACACTTCTTTGAAATGCACCAATCCAATACCTTTTCAATTATTTTTCGTTACTTACCTTAAAGCAATAATGACAGCATTTTGAATAGCGGCCCCCATTTGCAAAACTTGATATTTGGCACAGTTACGTTGGTAATTCTGCGAACGAGAATGCTCGTATTTATCATAAATAGCGATTTTGTAATTGAATTGGATCCCAGAATGGACTTAACGGCCGAATCTGGCAACTACGTTTATGTCCGTCCATGATGAAATAGTGCCAACTCGATAATAACCTCTAACTTGACTTGCCTGAATCAAATAAAACAACCCCCCCCCCCCCCGCCATAATGGATTAGCGTAGTACATGACCGCTCTTCCATGCTATTTCATATTGGAAGGCCGTTTTCCAGCGCCGTTGAATTATTATCGAGATCTCCGATAATTTTATTCCTAATTACAAACTCCTTCGTTGTGAGACACAGATTTTTTTTTTTTAATTGAGAGCGCTATTCAAAAAAATTGCTATTATTGCTTTAACTTGAGTGTATGTCCTGATCGGGGACCCAAATGTTGGAGTGGGGTGGGGTATTTATAGAGGAATATTAGGCCTGTCGTACCATACATAGCTTTAGCGAAGATTGACACAAAAAATATTTGTAATATTTTTATTTTCCGAAGGTTTGCATTTTTTTTGGCCACTCTGGACATGTTTTTTGTTTGTTCTTTAGTTTGTTATTTTTAATTTCTTAGTTTTAAGGAAATTTTGTTTAATTATTTTGTTATGTTATAATTCATTTGACAAGCTAGGTTCGCTCAGAAGTTCGCACCAGCAGTTCCCCGTGGCTTATCAGTCCATCAGGTTTCATCTGTACGAACCTTGGATTGAGTTTGCGTGGACTGTCGGGCCCATTCCCTTCAAGTAAGTACAGCAAGACAGGACAGGTGCGAATTATCAACTAGGACCCTCACCTTTGACTCGTGGTCAAATATCCCCACATCGAGATCTAGAAATCAACTGGGATCCATTAATCAGTTAACAGCAGGTCAAAACCAACAACAAACAAACAAACAAAACAAAACACATTCAAAAGCAAAGCTCATGTTTGGAGCTCGTGATATCAAATTAAATCTCTTGCTTTGTTTACGGTTCTGGCTACAAAGTTTTCAATTATTTTAGACTATCACCTATTCACCTAATACAATGTGGGTCTACGCTGTCGAGTTTTAACAATCCCATTTTCCTCTTGGAAGTCCAGCATGAAATAGCGAATGAGAGATTTTAAACATTATATTTCCGAGGTAAAATTATTGGGAATATACGCACTATTTAACTGAGAAAATATGAATAACAACGCTTTGTATTTTCCAGTGAAAATGTTGATGCCTATGTTTAAAAAAAAACGCCTCTGCTAGGTGCTCAGCTTGGCATTAGGCGTTAATATGGTCTTATGCATCTGCCCCAAATAATCTGAAATCTAAAGGTAGCACATGGACACCGCGTGGATACGTGTACACATGGCAAACACGTGTGGACAACGTGTGCAAATGTAACAAGCTGAAAGGGCAATGCAATCACTTAATTTTAACTAGCTAAAAGAAATAATCTGCGCCAAACAATATCTTTATTATCTCCGAACCTTTGTGTTTCCAGAGATGGCTTGGACCAGGACATAATAACCCGATTTGACACGGATTTGGCTAGCAACAAGACATTCTATACGGACTCCAACGGCAGACAGATGATTAAGAAATGTAATAATGAGTTAAATGGGCACTGGCACATTTTTCCCACAAAATATGAAATTTCTTCAAAATTTGCTCTCAAATGATAGTCTAGGCCTTGGAAGAACAGAGATATATTTTCCACATAAAAATAAAACATACCCCAAAATAGATAGGACATTGATCTGAGTAAGACATCCAGGTAATTTGTAGGCCAAATTTTAATTTTTCGCAGGAACTTTAATCAACATGTTACATGAATTTTCCTGACTCGTACTCACTGATATTAAACCACAAAGGTTAGAGACCGATCAACAGTGTGCATAGCGTGGGAAACATGCAATTACGACGTGCGGTTCTTGTGTTAAACGCCATTTTCGAATTTAACGTCGCCGGCGGACGTTACTAAAAATCATTCTGTTTACCCCTAAGAATCTGATTTGTCTTACTCATTTCGGGTGGGCTTTTCTATATAAAACCCTTCAACATGCAAAAATATCGATTGAAAAATCTTTTTTTTTAAAGTTGATATATTTTTTGTGCCAGTGTCTCTTTCAGACTCTTTCAGCACTCTATGTTTTATACGATATCTCTGGGTGTAATTACATACTGACGGATTGGAATTTTTGATATTTTACAAATTAAATATAGGGAATGTACTAAAATCAAGTCTTAAAATATGGCAAGTACCGAAGTTTGCAAGTTCTTAATTAATTGTAATATTATTAGAAATTTGGCATTTTGACGTTTGTTTCATAGCAGCTTTGGTGTATGTTGAACCCCTCTGTCCATGAAGTTTCCTACTTGATTTCCCACTATGGCGTTTTAAATTCTTTTTGTTAGTAAATATTCTCATCTTAAATTTATAACTGAACAACAAAATTTTAAATATTGTAGTTCACAGAAATATATATTATTTCACAGTCAAACCGGTGAAACTGGGCGGCAATCCACTCACCTCCGTCTTATGTATTAACCAAATTGAGGAAAGATTCCCCGCGATGACGCACGTAGGTTTGACGGATATTCGGAAAACGCCGATTGTTGTTATCCATAATGACGGATACTGACTAACGCTTTTAGTATAGGGAAAATTCTACATCCGTCCAATATGTCATGAACCTAATCGCAATTTTGCTTAAATTTTGGTGTGACGGATAATATGAGTGACTTTTCCAATGTATTATTCATCCATTTTAATCAAGTAAGAATTCATGAATATTGCTAAAATAAATTGTTAATTGTTCATTTCGTTTCTTACACTGGATTTTATCGTTTGAATCGTACAGGGGGATGGTTTACCGACTCCTTAGAGTTTTTTTTTAGATATTTTTTTCCGCAATGCGATGTTCTCGAACAATTATTCGTATTTTGTTTAAACATCCCTCACTTATGGAATACACCCGACGATATTCAATTACTTGAGTGATGATTTAATCTAATTGTGTACACTACTTAAAGTTTACGTAAATACCTTGTATAATCTCTGCTTTCTTCAGCTATGCAAATACAAACCGGTCATACTCCGTTTTCTATTAGGTTCTGCATCAACGATACAACCAGGTGGTTTTTAAGGAGCTTGTCTCTGACGTTACCCCTGACTTCACACTAAATGAAACATGTTATTGTATATCTTAATTTACAGACGTGACACCGAGACACTTGGTAGTTATATTCCAGAGGCTCCTGTAGCAGGAAATTACTACCCTGTAAATAGCCGAATATTTATCAACGTAAGTTTCCTTCATTCAGACTAGTAATTTCTTCTCTTCAAAATGTGAATTCTTATTATGCGCCTTGCTCAGTGCATCGAGGAACTCGACTGTGGCTTTCTTCTGTATAGTTTTCCTTCTTTCATCTTCTCTCAACACATCAACTACTCTTGCTCTACATACGTTCATCATTTTGATAGCACTTCCCGCATAAAACAAACTTCATATTTTTTCGACGTAGGATGCAAAAGACGGCGACAATTCACTGTTTGACGGACAGATCTCAAGGAGGGTCTTCAATTAAAGATGGTTCTATTGAACTGATGGTGAGGGTCTTCTTGCATTTTTTCTTAAGTTGCTCCCTGCCAAAATTATTTCAATTTTCCGTAACTTGTAATTTGGCCAATTTTAATTTTTAATTTTCTTAGTACAAGCTCATTTGGGTCAATTTTGTAGATTACTTTAACCCTAGGAATATAACCCCTACCAAAAGGGGATCTGCACTGGTTGACTTTTTTGATAACTTTATGAGTGTATGGATAGTGGACGATGCAGGATCTTCCTTGGGTGCAATTTGGACATATTTGCTACCAAACCACTCTGTATTGGGCAAAATTTAAATTGCTAACCGAGATGTACTTCAAAACCCAACCGCCTGTTGACCAGGTGTTAATGGGCGTAAACTATGTTTCATCATTGGGGGTTTAGCAGTAGAAACCTGTTCCGCCTGTAAGAACCGTGGTTTACGCGAGTAATCTGTTGAGCTTTGAAGCCTCCCCATATCTGACACAGATTATGCACACGTCTCATCAAATACATTTTCATATCGGCTAGTATATTTTTAAAGGAGTCTAATTTTTAGATCCGGATTTAAACCAGAATTAGTCCTTCCATGATTGGACCATTTTCTTTCAGCATATCTGAAAGTGTACTGTAACGGATGAGGAATATTACTCATGGATGGGCCGTTCTGGTCCACCCATGAGCAGTTTTCTTACACGTTACAGAAAACACTCAGAGTCTGTTGGAAGAAGATTAAGTGAGCACATTCTATTGGATGGAACCGTGAACGGCCTTATCCATGAGATTTCTCACCCGTTACAGCACACTTCAGAGTATGTTAAAAGAAAGGGGCCATCCGGATGAAGACTAAGCCTGGTTTTTTTTTAAAATCCAAGCCTACGTGGAGTAATAATTAATGTTAAAATTTATGATTTACAAATACCGACGAAAACTGGCGATAAATCCCCGATTAACACTAGTAAAATTGTTTTTCGGGGGTTGGAGATGAGGATACAGTTTCGTTGCCTATATCATTTTGGGGCTTTCTGGAATATCTCAGTGTTGGCAAATCTAATCCTTAAAAAATGATAGATGCTTTTCCATTTATTTGTCGAATGATTCAAATCATGTTCGATAATTTTGTAAAATTAGCATTGCAACTGCACCAGTGCCTGTTAACTGTTTTTTCAAGGTGCACCGTTAGGGCTGTTCACGGAGGAGTAAAAAACCGAACCGTAAATGAAACCGGTGCACTTTGGCGATGGGCTTATTGTTCGAGGCTCACACTACGTGTTCGTGTAGACGGTTAAATCTGCCGCTAGACTCCACGAGATATGGCTGAGAGAATTTTCATGCGCCCTTTGTAGCTATTGTTAGAGAGGAAGACTACGAAAGTTGGACGGCAAGATACGCAAAAACGTAAGGAGTAAAGTAAAAGAATGACATTTTCTATTCTATTAGGTATTTCGATAACTGTCTTGTCATATTTAGGATGCATTTCTTAAAAAGTTTTTATCAGTTTCAGTTTTCAGTTTATCGCACATAATCCGACGTGACAGAAATGTATATAATACAAATATATTATAAATAATAACCATAAAGCATCAATTGTAGACTGTAATAAGATGAACTGGTGGGGGATCATGAAATGCTGGGACCAGTAATGGACAGCCCGATAGGGCTTATGGTTAGTGCTGGCCCCGATACATCCAAGTCAAATATACTTAATATTACAAAGTTTCTACAAGTAAGGGGTGGGGATCTATAAATTACATAGGTAAATTACATAACAAAGAACGAGACAACAAACAAAAACAAACCATATATCTAAACTACACCCACTTGACGGGAATACAGGATACGGGAATTTTGGGCAATAGGGAACAGACTTTTCAACATGTCCTGCTGAGGTATGTAATAAAATTACTATGACGAAGCATAGATATAGAGGTAGAGGTGAAAAAAGGTAAGAGAGTAGATAGACATGGGATGAAGAAAAGGTGGAGGAGAGAAATAAGTACTTGGGGATAAAATTTACAAAGTGAAATTGTACTGGTTGATGATGGTTTTTTCAGTTGAGCTTTAAAGTCTTTTTGTTTGTAATTGTTGCGATAGATTCTGGGAGATCATTCCAAGCATTTCTGCGGCCTTGATACTGAATAAGTTGTTTTTCAGAGGGAAATTTTGGAGGGGAAGATGAAGTTTGTCGGCTTGTCTGGGTGTTATAGTTGTGATTTGTCTGTTTGGTACAGTATTGCTGAGTTCGGAGGGTAATTAATTGGTTATGGAGTCACACATGAAGAAGAGCGCTTTTTGAAGTTGGTTGAGGTGCTCTAATTTAAGTGTTTTCAGTAGTGAAATAATGGCAATGTGTGAGTTCTGGGGGGTGAGTTTGTGATCGTGCGAATGGCCCATTTTCTGTGTGATTGTTTAGTATTGGTGAGTCGTGATGATAGTTGGAGGGAGGCCAGATATGGTACAGTAGCTAAGGTTATTGGGTAAAATGAGTGTGTTGTAAAGTGATTTTAAGGTGTAGTCTGAAGGTGGTGTTTAAAAAAGCTTCTGTAGATTGTACCAATTGCGTGAGACGCTTTGGTAGTGACAGGTTAATGTGTTCTTCCATGTTAGTTTGTCGTCGATGTGATTCCAAGAATTTGATTGAGCGTACCTGGGAGATTGTCTGGTTATCTATTGTTATGTTTGGTGTGGTTAGTGTTGTGTGTAGAGAAAAGAGCATGTCGTTTCGTTTTGAAAACATTGAGAGAAAGTTTGTTAACCCCTGAAACCAGTCATTGATTTTGCGAGTTCATGATTCAATGTTGTTAAAAAGTGCTAATGTTAGGGTGAAAGAAAAATGTTTGTGTCATCATGCAAATAAGATTAGTATTTATTGGTGTTGCTCGATATTGGGGATGTCATTCAGTAACTGATGAAAGTTAGGGGTCCAAGGATTGAGCCTTGCGGGCCGCCAACTGTGATAGGTTTGCTGGATGATGCGGTGGAGTGTACTTAGACGGATTGTGAGCGGTTAGTTAGGTCACCCTGACCCACTCCAGGCTACTCCACGGACACCGTAAGATAAGCTTGTGAAGAATAATGTTGTGGTCAATGGTTTCCAAAGCCTTGTAGAGATCCAGGAACACCCTATGGGTGGAGTTTTTATTTTTAAGTGCAAGGTGAGGTTGGTTGTTAGTTCACGGAGTGCCATGTAAGTCGAGCGTTTAGGCCTAAAACCGATTGTTTATCATCGACAAGATGTTGTGCTTGGTGAAGAATGTAGACTGACGTGTGTACATGACTTTTTCAAGGGTAGTTTTGAAAAAGAATGGACGAACAGAAATGGGCCTGAATTTGCAATTTTATGTGCATCTTTGTTTTTTTGTAAATAGAATGACTTTGGCTGATTGAGGTGATCTGGGTACAGTTCCGGTGAGAATGATTGGTTAAATATGTGCATCAGAGGCGAGATTGATGTTATCATATGATTTTTCAATCCAGGATCTATCTTGGTCGGTACCCCTCACTTTACCAGGTTTTAACTCAGGTGGCTAAGAGTGTTACATTTCATCAACATGACTGGATTCAGGAATTGAGTGATTTGTTTTTTTTGGTAGGTGTTTGTTAAATGGTTAATTTGAAGGTGGAATTTTTGATTAGCTAAGTTTTTGCCCAGGTAAGTGAAGTGATCGTTGAATGCGTTTCGCTATGTCCGCGGGTCAGTTAATCTGCTTATTCTTATAGTAAAAACGTCGGGGGGATTTGTTTAGTCGATACCTTCCTACCTAGAATGTTGTTGAGGAAATGTCCAGGTTTTGGTGAGATCAATTTTTATTTCTGAATGAATCTTGTTTTCTGTGTTTTGGTTTTTTTTTCTTGGCAATACGAATAATATAGGTAATTTGTTTTTGTCTTGTTTTTGTATTGTTGTTGGGTTGCTGGTGTGTTTTTCTTCATAGGTATGTTTTGTAGAGGACGTGCTTGTGTTTGATTGACTTGGCAATTGCTGTTGTCATCCAGGGCCGCTTAATGGTTACGATTTTAAAGATTTTTAAGGGTCTTCTTTCGTAAGGGGAATGATTCGTTGTACTGTTTCGTATAAGTTTGTAATGAGTTGTTGTACCTATGTTAGGGTCAATCATCTGTGAGTACGTGTTCCCATGATTCATTGGTTGAGTCGACGTTTAAATATGCGAATTTTGTGATCTCTGTAGTCACGCTTGTAGACGACTTGGTGTTTTTGTGCAATGCTTATCTTAAGGTGATGGTGATGAGGAATATTGGGACGTGATCGTAGTGTCAGTGACAATAGCCCTGGTGTGGAGTCTGTGTCAGTGGAGTTGGTGATATGTTATCAATGAGCGTGGGTGTGTTATGCGTAATTCGTGTGGGTCTGTTTAATTTTTGGGGATATAAGAGTTGCAAGTGATGTTTTAATAAGTCATTAATGGGTGGATGAGTGGAATAATTGAGAAGATTGCCATTAAAGTCACACAATATAGCCATCATCACGGTTGGTTTTTATTTAGTTCAGTGAGGATCTGCTTCTGCTCGAAGATTTTGAATTGTGTGTTCGTGCATCTGTAAATAAACTCCGCAGTTATGTGATGGGCCTATTGTTGGTGTTAATGGTGAGTTCGATGAAAGTTGAGTCGAATTCTGGTTCTGGGGTTGTGTCGATGATTTTGTATGGGAGGTGCTTTTTTTTCTGTAAAGACAAACTCCCCTTTCCTCTGCCAGTGAGTGGCTCCTGGAATGTACGTGTAGCCATTAAAGTGAGGTGGTGGTTTGGTATTAGTAATCAATGTTGGGTAAAATTGGCCCAAGTCACATTATTGTGGTGATTTCATTACCCCCACGTAACAAAATTTATCAAATGTTGGTAAGAAAATGCCCAATATTTTAGGACGATTGATATTTGACCAAACATTGGGCAATCTTTGACTCACAGTTTTGTCAGTGGCCTTATTGAGAGAGCTTATAATGGCGCAAAGTGTAGTTGGTTTGCCGATTTCCGTTTAATTGTGTTCGTCTGATTATAGTGTACCTTTCTAAGCAGCATATATCAGGCAAAATTAATATATGCGTGTTCACATGGGTCAAATAGTGTGTAAAGTCAGTTTTCATGATACCGGCTTAAAAGGTACAACTTTTCATACCCCTTAAAACTCAACCAAATGCCCTTTTTGCCCTTTTTTTTTCAAAAATGGCGGAGCGGACCCCTGACCACTCGCTTCGCCGCAGGCCTATACAAGCGCTTAGCCAACTAGATTGCGTATGGCGCGCGGCCTATAAAAGCTCGATTAGCCAACTAGATTGCGCTGCGGCCTATAAAGATCGCTTATAGCCAACTAATTGCGCCGCAGGCCTATACATTTACTACTCTATATTTATTTATTTTTTTATATATATAACTCGCTAGCGCCGCAGACCGATAGCCCCTTAAAGAGGGCAAGGGCTTTGACGCAAGGAGGGAAATTAGGGGGAAAGTGTTAAACAAGCTTGGCCGCAGGCCTATAAAGCCCGCTAGCTAACTGTTTTGGCGCCGCAGGCCATAATTTACGACTAATGAATATTTATGTGATTTTATGAATATTAGTGTACGATGTTATGTATATTTTCATTTTTTTTGCCTATGATTCTTTTTTTGGTATCATTGGATAGCGTAGACATCCAGGTATCAGAAAGTATTGGTCGCATTTTTTTCTGAAAAGCGTTTTGGCCGCCATCTTGGATTTCAAAACTGGCCGCCATTTCCACAGGATTTTGATGTATATCGTTGGTTGTGAGCAATTTGGTAGGTAAAAGTTGATCGTTGAGTGCGTTAGCTATGTCAAGGGGTCAGTTATATGCTTATTATTATGAGTAAAAAAAAGTCGGGGATTTGTTTAGTGGATACCTCCTACATAGAATGTTGTTGAGGAAGGTCAGGTTTGGTGAGATAATTTTTTTAGTTTATGAATTTGTTATGTGTGTGTTTATGCCAATTACGAATAAATGAGTTAATTGTTTTTTTTGTATTGTTTGATTGTATGTTTGGTTGCTGGTGTGTTTTTCTTAAGGTTGTTTTATAGAGGCGCGTGGCTTGTGTTGATTGCTTGGATAATTCCGTTTGTTATCCAGGGCTGTTTACGGTTACGATTTTTTAAGGGTCTTCTTTCGTAAGGGGAAAGATTTCGTTTTGTAATGTTTCGGGCATAAGTTGTAATGAAAGTGATTGTACGCTATGTTAGGGTCATCATCTGTGAGTTATGTTCCCATGATTCAGTGATGAGTCTACGGTTAAATGTGCGATGCGAATGTTGTGATCTCGTAGTCAGTTTAGTGATTGTGTGTTGTGGTCATTGCGATGCTTAAGGGCTGTAATGAGGGATATTGGGAAGTGATTCTGTAGTGTCAGTTACAAAATCCCTGGTGGGGAGTCTGTGTCAGTGGATGGTTGGTTTGATAATGTTATCAATGATCGTGGCTGTGTTATGCGTTAAATTCTTGTGGGTCTGTTAATTTGGGGGATATAAGAGTTGCAAGTGAGTGTTAATAAAGCATTAGGTGTGGATGAGTGGAATAAGTGAGAAGATTGACATTTAAAGTCACCGACAATATAGACATCACGGTTGGTTTTATTTAGTTCAGTGAGGAGCTGCTCGAAGATTTGCATTGTGTGTTCGTGACAGTCTGTAAATAAATCCGACAGTTATGTGCATGGGTCTATTGTTGGTTGTAATGGTGTTGAGTTCGATGAAAAGTGTGTCGAATTCTGGTTCTGGGGTTGTGTCGATGATTTTGTAGGGTGAGGTGATTTTTTATGAAAGACAACTCACTTCTATGCAGTGAGTGAGCTCCTGGACTGTCTTGTAGCCAGTAAAAGTGAGGTGGTTGACTTGGTATTAGTCATCAATTGGGTAAAATTGGCCCAAGTTCACATTATTTGTGGTGAGTTCTTACCAACGTTGAAACAAAACTTTATCAAATTTTTAAGAAAAGCCCAATATTTAGAGATTGAATTTGAACAACATTTGGGCAATTCTTTGACCAACAAGTTTTGCAGTGGCTATTGAGAGCGCTTATAATGGCGCAAAGTGTAGGTTGGTTTCGATTTCCGTTTAATTGTGTTCGTGATTTTATAAGTTACTTTCTAAAGCAGCATATATCAGGCAAACTTTCATGCCGTGTTCCAAGGGGTACATAGTGAGTAAAGTAAGTGTTCATGTGCATGATGACCGGGATTAAAAAGTGTACACTTTTCCATACCCCTTAAATCCCAAATGCCATTTTGAAACTTTCAAAAAAATTGTCGAGAGGAACCCCTGACCTCGCTTGCGCCGCATGCCTATAAAGATCGCTTACCAACTAGATGCGCCGCAGGCCTAATAAAGCTCGATTAGCCACTAGATGGACGATGCAGGCCTATAAAGGACGCTTAGCCAATGATTGGCGCCGCAGGCCAAAATTACTAATCTAATATTTATTTATTTTTTTTTATATCTATAACTCGCTATCGTCGCCGGAACGATAGGACCCTTAAAGGGGGCAGGGCTTGAAGAAGGAGGGAAATTATGGGGTAAAAAGTGTAACAAGTTGGGCCGCAGGCCTATAAAGCCGCCTTAGCTAACGTTTGCGCAGCAGCGCCTATAAAATTTTACGAATCTAATGAATATTTATGTGATTTTGAATATATAGTGTACGATGTTATGTTAATATTTGCATTTGTTTGCAAGGATGCTTTTTTTGGATAGAGTAGACATCCAGTATCAGAAAAGTCTGGTCGCATTTTTTTCTGAAAAGCGTTTGGCCGCATTTGGATTTCAAAATGGCGCCATTTCCAAAGGATTTTATGTATATCTTTGGTGTGAGCAATTTTGGAAGACAAATTTGGTGGCCAAACATATGTTTTCAATACCTGGAGTTCAGGAATATGATAATTAACCTATAAAATATCAAGGGTGCTTTTGTAAAACCCCTCGCCCATAATGGATTGGGGGGGGGGGGTATACGCCATTGGCCCATACCTCAGTTCCCTTTGAGGATTTCTATAATAGGGGTCAATCATCCAAGCTTTTTTGGTGGCATTGGATATAATAAACATCCAGATATCAGAAAAGTATTGGGTCACATTTTTTTAAAAAGCGTTTGGCGCCATCTTGGATTTCAAAATGGCCGCCATTTTAAAGGATTTGCCTATAAACTTTGGTCTGAGCACATTGGAAGGCAAATTTGTGTGACCAAACCTATGTTTTTAATACCGGGGAGGGTCAAAAAATATGATAATCAACCCAATATAAACAAGTTGTCCTTTCAACATCCCTCAACCATTGTGGTGGTGGTGGTGGTGGTGGGGTGGTGGTGGTGGGGGAGGGGGTGATCGTTGTTTACCGCCGCTTCCTCGCCTCAGTCACCTTGAGATTTTCATAAGGGTCATGATTGGGTCTGGTAGAAAAATACCCATGTATAGCTTTGGTCCCCTCTTTGCACCAAAAAAATCGAGAAATATACCAATCTCCCAATGTCTATATGATCGTCATAAGTGATGCCCTGAAAAAAAAATGCGGAATATGGGGAAAAAATCCGCTAGGCGTAAAAATGCTACACACCCCATGCGATTTTCGCTGGCATTTTTGCTAAAAATAACGCACCTGCAGGGCTTGTGCTTTAAAATTCGCATCAATCAGAGGTAAGGCTATTGGATAAGGTAGCTGTATAGGCAGATTATTCATACCTCAAACATGTTAGTAGATCAGGTGCAACCTGGTTTGTAACACCTGGGGTCCACATCCTATATACCTTGTGATAAAAAAGATTTGTAGGTTCGCACAATAACCTATCATTTCTTCTTTAAGGGATAAAAGTCATCTTATGGCTGCCATTCTTAATCAATTTGTTCACAATGTAGGAGATGAATGCCATACAAAATCCCTTACCAAAGCGCCAAGGAAGGGCCCAGACCTTCGGCGCACATACCGTCCAGACGCCCGCTGAGGCAAATCGCGACACAACAAGTTGAACCAGTATGGGGCCAAGCGCTGATCCCCGTGGTACTCCGCTCCTCAGATGACGCAGCCGACTGACCGACGCGGGCAGGATTTCGCCTGGCCGAAGCGTGTTCCATCAGGTTGTGGGGCTCACGGATGATTTTGGGGGAGAGCTTTGAGGGGCCACCGTGATGTCGGCATGCTGAAGCCATCTCTGACGCAATTTTCCTGGAGTTCAAACGGCACATTCTGTGCGGTTGAACTGTACCTTTCATTATACCTGTTGGTGTACCAAGCTCGGGAAGACTGCAAAATATGACCACCCACCGGTGTCCTGGGTGAAGAAGTTACACGTTGATACTTGGATCTTTTTCAACTAGTTCTAGGGCATTTTTTATCAGCAGCAATATATGGGCCTCTTACACCTGTGGTAGATTGATATTCCATGAGTTTAGTATGAGATCCTCTGCAGTAGCAAGTACTACATGTTAAAAATGATCTTAAATAACGGCGTTGGACTGTTAGCTGGGACTGAAAACGTGCAAATAACTGTAAAAAGGGACTCGACACGTGCAAATGACTGTAAAAAACGTGGTTTTAACTGTGTGAGTCCCAGCTGACAGTTCAAATCGCATGTTTTGTTAATGAACATTTTAACAGGGTAGCAGTTACTACTGGTTCGTGCGTAACTTCATTATGGTTTGTACCAGGTTACAGGAGGAGGCCATCTTTTGCTTTCCTTCTTGCCAGGAATTTTGCTCTGTGTGTGACAGTTTCATAGTGTGAGGTTGAGTATCTGATATCATTGAGATGCTTGTTATAGTTATTGCAAAGATTACTCTTCCACTAGTGTACTGGTCTCAACTCAGCATGCCTTTAGCCATTTGCCATTGTTAAGGCTTTGCAATCTAAACTTGCTGGCATTCTATAACGCAAAGAAACCTCTAACAGTTGTCTATGGAGGAGCTTCTTGTTGGCTGCATCATCATCTGTACTGGCTCATTTAACTCCAGAGCACGGATAAGTTATACCTTTGCTGGTGCAAGGCAATTATTGGAAATAATTTTGTATTGTGCCACCACCCTATGTGAATTCGGCAGCTCAACGGGAATGTTGAAGGAGTGGTGGGGAAGAATATGATGCATCCCCAATATTTTACTACTTGCCTTCTAGTACTAGAGATGCAGCAAACCAGCAAGTTTCTCCATATATCAACTGTAATAAGTTTCTTGTTATAGGTAGATGGTTGGTAGTATTAAGCACTAATATATGCCGCAAGTTTAAATACGTGCAAAAAGACAAAGAATGGCCTTCTCTGTACATGGATGATAAACAAATCAAGCTAAGCAAGAAACCATTAGTCACTGATACATACGCATGTTGAGATGTACATAATAAATCTCCATGGAATACCCAAGCATACCCAGGTGTGAGTGAGCACACATGAGACCGACACATTGATGATGATTTATGCCCTAGAAAAAGATCCCAGTAAAAGTCGACTTCTTCAGGACACTGTCTGGTCCTGCTTCACCCAGATGGAAGAATTATTTTCATATTTATGAAGAGCACGTTTTAAAAATATGGTAAGGGCATCTTTTTGACAATCGTGTTTGTTAAGGACATTGTATGGCATTCACATCCATTAAAGTAAAAATAAGGACCCAATCTCTTTTCTGGATGGCAAGAAATATTTCTTTATGATGAGGATATGGAATTCTAACTCATTGTTCAGGAAAACAATTTGTTTCATAAAAGTTTAGCTGTAAACCTGGCAAAAATCACTACACGTTCTAGCATTTTGGCGAAACCAAGGTTTCAATGTGCGCCATTTTAGAGCACACTTATGACGTCATGGAGACTCGTAACAAGTGATGTGGAGTTGCTCATACACTTGTTCATTGGATCATATAGTATATCTAGTAATTCCATAGTTTCATTAATATAGGGTTGAATATATAATATCATTTATGGCGAAGCCATCTTGGATTTCTTCAAAATGGCCATAAGGATGCCCAGGTGGCAACCGGCAGTTTCTTATTCTACCACCTAATCTATCATTTTCAGCAAAAAATGGGTTTATACTCCTATATACGCGTCACATGAACGTTCTCTTGACTACCTACATTGTACACTGCCACAAAGAAAGGGCTAACAATCCAGCTTTATAAATCCTTTTGCTAAAGCTAAAACCGCAGCTTATTTGGCTCATTTTTGCATTTATTTATATGGCATCATTTATTGATTATGAGGTCTCATGTTGGGACAAATCCATTCACCGCAAACTTAACCTACTCACGTTGGAAACCTGGATGGAAACTGATCAAGTCCTTCTCCGAATTGAACATCAATACGGAAAAAGGGTGATCCATATTTTCCAACAATGTAAAACTATATCACTGAAGGTGAGACCCATACTCTGGTGTAGTTGTTGTTGTCAATGTAACTATATCACTGAAGTGTAGACCCAAACTCGGTGTAGTTTTTGTTGTCAAACTCTAAACTATATCACTAAGTGCAGACCCAAACTCGGTGTAGTTTTTTTTGTTGTCAACTTTGCATTTTTATATATTATGGAACATTGAGAATTTGACGATGCACTTGAATGCCTTTTGGTTCGTAACGCATGTTTAGTTACCGTCTTAAACTTGGAGCCAAAATAACTTACCAACCCCCCTGGAAAAACCACTTTTTTGCTTATATTTCCATCGTTTCTCTGCAAAACGTACATCGGAACCCATTTATTTCTGCTAATCTGTTTTTGCTAGGTAAGAGACTCTTTGTAATATAGTCGTGAAGGGCAATCAGATTCAATTTTCCACCGTTTAGGAGGCCCGTTTCGGAAAATACAACACTTTCCATTTTCGATTAGGGATATTGTTTTGAAGAGTTTTATCGAGATTAATTTCTTTCCTTATTAATGCGCCAGAAGCACAACTTAGTTGACTCAAAATTCAAACATACGGCTTCACAACGCAGCAAATAGAGACCATAATTAAGTAGATATTCAAATTCACGTTACGTGAGACTCCTTGAATATTTGGACGAGAGAATATTGATATGGGGTTCAATCCCCGGCCATGCAAGACTAGGGCTTTGATGCCATTACAAAACATATTATGACCAACCTGGTAACATAGTTTTCCTTACAGAATCGACTTACTGAAAACTTATGCATTCAGTTAATAATAGTCTGTTAATGAATGAAGGCCTTATGCCCTTGTTACCGGGATGTCAAACCCGTTTTGCGCTAATCTCTTATACAAGTGTTGGCTCATATTTTGATGACCAAAATAAAAACTTGTGTCTTATGTGTGGCATGATATAAGAACGCATTATTTCTCCCATGCTGTGATAAGGAATGATATTTGCAGTGTCAAAGGTAAGTTATGTTCAAATACCAAAGTTAATGACTGGTGTTTTCATCCTGATACTCATTTGAAACATCCCTCTATCTTCGATGCCAATAATGGTATTTTAGGTCAACTTTATTTACTCCTACATTACTATATTGTACTTTTAGTATCATGGGTCCATTAAAATAATTCCCCTTACCTCTCACGGTGAATGGACAGACCAAATTTTAATGAGGTCCTCACTTCACTTATTTGGAAATCTACTATAGACCTATTCAATACTCGTATGGGGATACGTGAAGTGAATCGTGAAATGCTTCAATCACGGATAGCGGGGGCAAAACAAATGTATTGTCTTCACGCAGGCATACACGTGTCACGTTATGACATCCAATGCTGTTCAATGCCTCTGTATTATTTTACCCTATTTGCAGCTTGTCAACTCTTTTAATTCATTTGTTTCTTTATCGCTAATTATGCGTATTTGCATTTATGCGGTACACTTTCTACCATCAGCATCAATGTTATGTACGACCTCGAAAATTATGATGCTCGTTTTAGACAAGGATAAAGGTTAAACTCGTTCGTTTTATCTACATGATGGATTAACGGGTTAAAACTGTCATTTATTAAAAAATTGCAAGGGCAGGTAATCTAACCACATTGTATTATTTGTCAGAACCTGTTAGTACCTTTGAAATAAACATCGCAAAGAACATGAAAAGAACGGGCCAACCAAGAATTGCAAGGCCAAGCGTCTTCAAGAGAGGACCATAACAAGAAGAAACACATATTAGCGGTAGTTGATATATTGATGTTGCTTAATGGTAGGTTCTTGGTGCTTGAATTAATGAGGAACGGACAAAAGTCTTGCCGTATATGTAAAGGAACACAAGTAGCAATACACGTGTACAATATCACCATAGGTAGAATCACTAAGGCTGCTGTACGCTCATAACTCTTGGCTAACTAATATACTTTCTAGAACGGCATCTGAAAAAAAATGTTGATAATGCATGAAAATGCACTAGTTTATATTAAGAAAGTAGTGTAACTTGCAATAGTGTGGTTAACTGGTATGTTTTCTCAAATTAAAAGGCCATTGGACGTAGATTTGAGGCAATGTATCGCGCTTATCGATTTGCCCACTATCAGCCAGAGTTTTTGGCCCGAAGAAATCTTCCCGGACCAGATATTTTCAAATCGTTCTCAAGCCGCGTATTATGATTATGTGTGCGCTTTATTCTATTCTTGTTAATGTGTTTATTTAAGTATTCCAAAAAGAGAGTTGTTCTGCCGGTCATGCGTGGCAGTGCGTCTGTGGGCGCGAGTATTGTAATTGAAAATGTGGGTGCGATCCCTACTCCAGTTACTCGTACGGGTTACTTCATTATATTTTATCTTGGAGTTCAAGATTCCAATTGAAACATCAGAGTTGGCAATTGAAGCTACAGAAAATAGTGATAGCTGCATTATGAGATAATATAACTGCTTATGGTCCTGCACTAGACTATTTCGGGCGAGAATCTCACACGTGCACCGCCTGTAGAGCATTCTGTGTATGGGCTTTTCGATGCACTATACTTATTTTGGTCAACAAATGTTGAAAAATTTGGTTATTTGGCGATTTTAGCTTGGAGTTTGGAGTGATATGTTGTAGTTCATAGTGCAAGAGTGAAATATTGATTGGTTGTCATTGTTAAAACAGAAGCTGGATAAACGAAAATTATATAGCAAATGCAAGGGATAATGACTATAGCAAGTAAATCTAATATAACTATTAAAGCGAATATTTTAATTACTCTGTTCATCAAAAATAACTTTAACTTAAAAAGCTATACTAATTTTTGTAAAGCAAATCGCCAATTACAATTAACACATATATTCATTACGATGACAAGTGGAGAAGTTTTCGGAGGAGATCTCATACGTGACATTTTGCAATTTCAGTACGGAAATCATCGCTACAATCAAACGATACTGATTCATTCAAAAAACGATTCGCTATTCTTATACTTTGGTAACCCAGCAGGTGTTACCCAATGAAAAAAAATCCGGCCTTACTACCGGGTGTAGGTGTTATATCACGGTGCCTCTCTTTAAGAGATAATTGTTATGTGGGGGAAAAGTGTGACCCTTTTGGTAAGGCTTATATTCCTTCGGATCTAGAGGAACTCCGATTCAATTTCCTGTGAGGCCACTCGTTTGGACTAAACTTAAAAGAGTACTAAAATTCTAGGATGAAAATTGTCAAATTATATAGGGGTAAAATATTAGGAGTTCCAAGTTCGCATAGTTAATTTGGACCTGGCAAAAGAACCACGAAAGTACATTGTTATTTGAAGGGGACATGTAGACGCTGTCCCAATCTAAATGCAGTAAGAGTTGGTGTAGACCCGCTGAGCTGTACCAGGCCATCCAGTACCTTGGACATCATTGGAAAGCAGTGTTTGAAACAGGTGCTGAATGACATAACATGGATTATACATGCACAGGCTAAATAATCCATAAAATTAAATGGTCAGGGGCCGACGTAATTAAAATGTCCTTTAATAAAGAGAACTCATATGATATTTGGGAAGACGTTTCATATAGAAATCCCACGTATGCAAATTAAGTATTGCCATTTATTCCGTCAAAGCGCTACTGGCCACAGAATCATACAGCGTATAGTAGGGGGACTGTGGTTCGATATTGAAGCTACCCCGTGGGATTTCAATGATTAACAGCATCACACCTATTTGGACACCTTAAGTAGGTCCCAGAGAACAAGGAATTAAGTTTTGATGGAGAATTCCCAGGCGGTGGCCGATGGCGGCCATCTTGATTTTCAAAATGGCCGCCATGTTGGTATACTTTCAAATCAAATCGAGTGTGTGAGGTGCTAGGAAGCTCGTTGTGGTGCCGAAAACTCACTGTTAAACATCCACAAGTCTGGAAAGGACAAAGCTAGATTAGAAATGAACATTAAGACTAGCAGCCATTTTGTTTTTCAAAATGGCTGCCAATTACCTGTTTATTGTACATTTCAGCAGTAATTTCAGTGGTGAGTTTCATGCAAATTAATTTTAGTGGCACAGTCTCTATTTAACTAGTCAAGGTATATATAAAGATGTTTTGGATTTGTTGAGAGTAAATAGTAAGTCTTCCAATCCATCTTGTGTAACTTGTTTCAATATAAGTTATTCATAGGGCATTTTATGCTAGACTTGAATCCTATGGTGCATTTGGCTTCCACGAGTCAGTGATATCAACACGGCCAGGCAGGTATTTTACTCATACATCTAAGTGCAGGTGTAGAAGGTTTTTATAGTCCGCCGGATCATAGTCCACCTACAATGGTAAAGAATAGGGCACGTGATTCAGTTGACTCTTCACGTATTATTCATTGTCGTTTATGGAGCCCGGATTATATCTCCTTTTACATCGGTGTAAAAAGTAAGGGCTTCTCAAACAACGGAATAAAGTGCTAAACTAATGTGGCTGAGAGTCAACTGAGGCTCTGTATGACTATATCTCCTGCCACATGTTAAACGCCAGTGCTCCCAATCAACGCTCACGATTTAATGCTTTGGGCACTGAATCGCAGTGAGGTCACTGACCCGAGGAAAGATGTATCCTTGTTCCTAATTGTACATTATAGTGGAATGGGCCGAGTGAGAGATGAATTCTACTTACACAAAATCATTAGTAAACATCCGATAAAATTTTGTTAAAGACGATAACAAAAAACACGTGCACTTATTCCGTCAAGGCTGCTGAATTCAACTGGGTGCAGACCGCAGTGGGTGCGCAAATTGTGGCCTGTAGGATAGTCATGAGGGTTGTATTTTAGCTGGATCTGGAGTATACTCTATTTGGTATGAGTCTTGAAAAGTGCACTGTGGAATGTTAATTTATCAAGAACAAGCGAACTATAACCATTGCATGAGTCGTATCATAGCAGATTAGATGAAGTAGATGTGACCGTAAAACAATACAGCGAGCATATATTACACTTCTTAAAAGTGCACTGCGGGGTTATTTAATTGGTATGAGTCTCACATTCCACTTTGTGGAATTCTATGCTTACAGGAAATTACCACGTGTTAAAGTTTTCTATCACTGTCGTCAGCATAAACTTTTATGATGCACTGTTAAAAATGACCATAAACAATATCATTTTAACTGGCAGCGGGGACTCATAGCAGTTAAAAGGACAGTTGTACAGGTATTTGCACATGTGAGTCCCAAAACTGCCAGAGCTTGCCAGTTAAAACGGATGTTTTTACGCGTCATTTTAAACAGTTGATGGGCCATTTGCTTAGGTTCAACTCTATCTGAATTCTTGCATTTTTTTCATTCAGACTCGATGAAGCATCCACAAAGAAGATGCCCATTCTTTCCACATTTGAACAATCATTGGCACATCAAAGCCTGGCACAATCACACTTCACCAAATGAAATACTGCATCTGGAGAAGGCGGCAAAGATGTCATCACTGGCTTAGATTTGTTATTCACCAAATCCTACCGTAGTAATTGGGCTGGGATAACTTCGATTTGGTACACTCTCATGATGGACCAAAACATTGAGTGGTAGTGGGCTCGCATGATAGCTGGTAAAAGTGCAGCTCTAGTCGGAGGCCGACCGACCGACCCTCTGTTGTGCCTGTTTTCTGTTTCTTGCGCCTTGTAAATCCACACATCGAGACATTGAATTAGGTCTCACCAGCATCCAAGAGCACACACAAAGACTCATTCTGATAGTCTAAAAATGCTACACACTAAATTGATGCCACATCTGTAAGAAATTTATTCACCAATACACCGACACGTCCCCTTTCTACTAGCAATTCTGCGCTACCCAAACAACCTGTCTGTATAGATACATGTTTTGTCGACAGAGTATATATAAGAAGACTACATGCCCTTATTTACAGTTTTGCAAAATGTTTTTAGTGACCAACTCAATTTCCGTATTTAACCAATTTTGCTACTTTTAGCGATGTTGCACCTGCAACAATAAGGTATCGTTATATGCACCTTCGAAAAAAAGTTGTACAATCTGTTATTCAGGTTAACATGGGATTAAGGGTTCTTAAATTGAATAAAAATGGTTCTTCGGGCAACCATCAGAACCTTTGGCCTCGGTAGAACCTGAAATGGTCTGCAAATGGTTCTAAAATTTTGAAGGCTCTATGAAGTGCCTCTCTCGCTTAACCGCCAAAAGAAAATTAACCCCTTGAAGAACCATTAACGGTTCTAGAAAAGTAAAGCCAAAATGCCTATGAAAGGTGTTTTTTTTTCGGAAGATATTAAGGCTCTTTTTGAGGACAAAAGGTTCTTGTGTGTAAACAACATATGCATATGGTTCATAGAAAGTGTGCCAGATCATTGCTAGGTAATCACGGAGAGGCTAATCACTTTTTTTCTTTGTTTTTTGGTAGGCAATATTTCAGCCCCGATTTCCGAACTTGGGGGCTGGGAACTGATTTTGTCTCTCAAAGAAAGCCTTTAGGAATGAAAGTTTGAGAAGGAAAGTTGCAGGTTTTGGAACTACAATGCGGCTACAATTTAGCTTCAGAAGTTCAGAGGCAAACATTTTCCCAAAAGAGGACCTTAAGAAATGAATGAAATGCTTGAACCGGGCGGGGCCGGGTGGGTCTTAAAGGCCGCACATACTCGTAACACTTCTCTAGGTCAGTGTCCCCGGGGTAACCATACAGTCAGCATGCAATACAGACTGACATCACTCAGAGAGTGTATCGAGTCAATCCCACACGGCAACAGTTTTGCGAAATTTCACCTGAATAGGGTCCCACAAAATCCAATTCTTAACACATAATATCCATGACCTTACACTTATTTAGCCCACAAAGCATTTGTACTGAAGTTTTGGTATATCTGATGTCTTGCGGTTCTTAACATGCATTGTGTTGATTGATTCAAAACAGACCCTCTGGAACATCACTGTACTACAGTTAGCCTACTTCATGTTACTTATTAAATATCCATGGCCGCTCACACAGTAACATATTAGTGCTAGACTGCAGACTGGATCTTTCCATAATCATCGGCATTTAACTTGAAGATCATCGGCATTTAACTGAACATCTTGCGTGTACGTTGACCCATGGAACCACATAATTGATAATTGCTGGTTGTCGATAGTTAAGAATTACAGGTTTCTATCTATCTAACGGCCGCAGCCGAGATTGCTGTTCCACCAGTAGCGCCAATGTCTCTGTCATTTAAATTGGGGATGTCAGATGGATCCTGCTGGACGTCTCGAGCCTCACATCAATGTAGTTAAACTTTAACTACATTGATGTGAAAAGGGGCGACGACCCTGTTTTGGCAAGGAGCGTAACTTCCAACATTTGACGTCTGAGACTACTTGATCAATCGCACGTGACAGCGCGACCAGCAAATACGTGGACGGCGTTGGGTGGCAACAGAAGATGAAATTGGAGGGATATCTCCATATATCTATGCTTTGGACTTGTGCTCACGCCAGGATATGTTTGAACTCGCATAAGAAGCTTGGTGTAGGTGCCATCCAGTCTATCCTGTAGCTCTTTCTTCATGGTCCAGGTCTCAGATCCATATAACAGGTACTCTCTACACAGGCTCTAAAGAATTTCAGCTTGGTTGAATTGGAGATACCAGATTGCCGTAAGTGGTTGTATGTAGTTTATTGTGGCATTTCCCAAGCTTGTCCTTGCGTGACACGAAGTCTTCTTGCTGTCGGCAACATAGGATCCTAGATATTGAAGTCATTGACCTCCTTTGAGGTGGCTACCACCTGCAGTGCAGATAGGTTGATGATCATCTTCCTCCACACCATTTACGCTCCCATAGCATCTGTACTGCTCGGTCACAGCGCCGCCTATTCCGTATCCGCATCGCTAATTGGCGGCTATTCTTAGACATGCGCTACGTCATGGGACTCCCCAGCAGCCAAACGCTGTGTTAAATGCTTGAACAAGGAATGAAAAAAAACGGTTTCGTGGTACCCTGGATATTGCAAAATCGACGAATCAGGTGTGGTCGATCTGATGTTAGAACGGGTTCCTTAGCTCACTAGTTTTTGAGTGCCTTGGGTGTGGCACTTGACAGCAGCAATCAATAATTGAGCCAGCTGATAACAGCTGATAAGGTAAGAAAAATGCTTGTATGGATCGTATTTTTCACGTTTTTTCGTCTTTTCTCAAAATAAACCTATATATTTATAAACTAGTCAGCTAACTAGACAATTTAGTTAGGAACATTTGGTGCGTAAATCGTTACGATAGGCCCATATTTGCGCAATCTCCAGTGTACCGCAATGTACAAAAAATCCGAATCAACGCTATCATGACACGTGTGTACCGTGGGAGTTTCCACGTTCAGCCGATTATGATGTGGTTGATAACTCCCAGCGCAGTGAGATTGCCAAGGTTTGCAAGATTCAACAATGGCCGGCACTGTGTGCCAAGACGACACGTAAATGGGGTGCCTCATTGACGGTCATACACTATATTCAGTCTTCTTGGCATTTAGATGTAGGCCAACTTTGTCTGCATCATTCTCGAGTGCTGTTAGTAGATCTTGTGCACCAGATATCAGATTAACTAGAGCTAGATCATCTGCGTAGTCAAGAGCTGTGAGATGCTGACTTAATTGGTGACGTCTAGAACGCTTGGGTTTCAGGGTGAGGTCCTTTGTCGTTGATGATGTCAAGACTCAAGACATCCTTGATTCAAGAGTACAAACCACGGACTACAAAGAGATAGGGAGCAAGAGTATCTCCTTGGAGGATTCCAGTAGTGTTAGGAACTCCTTTGTGGGCCCATCTTTTGTCTTCACAAAGCTATATGGGTTATCATACATGATGGCAATTGCCTTGACAGTCTCATCTGGGACACCGTTGTTGGCGAGAATATGCTGCATTACATCCCTGTTTACATCCTTGAGAAAACGATAGTTAAGAATTACAGGTTACTGCCTAGACTCTCATGTACAAAAAATACCATCAAGAAACTCACATTTCTTCGATATCATGCAACCGGTACCTTAAATGTAAGGTTTTCTCAGAAGATCTTGGTATTGTTAGCCTGCTAGCATGGAAATTGCGAGGGTTGACTAGCTTCCTGGTGAGAAATCGGCACACGGCGAAACCATTGCCAAACCCGGAATATTTGAATAGAAGCACATTTTCCCTGCATAAAGAGACTACTCATTCGGCCTTAAGAATCTGAATAAAATGATTTACACTTGTTATTTCTACATATTGCTCTTTAAGCAGACCCATGGCAGCCCAATTAGAGATCTGGTTTTATTAAATTATTTCAATAAATATGCACTTTCGAAATAAGTCGCGAAAAGAAAGTTCTTGGGTATCTTTGGACTTAAGGCGTTTTGATAGGAGGAAATAGGAATATGGTGAATTTAAACCTTAAAAATCTATTGAATCTGTGCATTCACCCTGTTTGAAAATAGCGAATAAAGGTTTGGTAACAAAGTAATTACGTTTTGTGGAGGGGAAACCTTAGTCATTCCCTTTATCTTCTTCAGTCCTTCTTTTTTTACTCTTCATAGTTCCCTCTTTCTTCCCCATTCTTCTCCCCTGAGTTTCGTCGCTTTTTCTTTTCCTTCTTCCTTCCCAGTTTGCGCCCCTTCCAGATTTTTTATTTGTCGGGGGTGGGGGGGGGGTGGGGTGGGGTGGGGGTGGGCAGCTGTGCCCCCCGGCTCCAACACTGGTTACGCCATTAGCGTGTAATAAGACTACAGATAATGCGAGAAATGAACTTCTGTGGGAGGCCAGATTGGACTTGGGATTTTCACAGCAAGGTCGTGATGAGAACTGACTGAGCGCCATAAGGCGGCAGCTCATATGATTGTAAATTGAATGTTGAGGACGAATAAATTGGATGGTGATTTGTCATGTGGTAAAGTGACTAAAAAAGCCAAAGATTCTTTTGTCAAGTTTAAAACTTAATGTCTTGTTAAGTCCGATGAGAATAGCAACTTTTCCTTTTATGACTCCTTTCGAAAACATATATTTTTGGAAATATTAAGAAAAAAGCCGGACCATCTAAGTTAATTGAACGGACAGTAGCTGAAAATTGCAATAATTTTGGCAAATCGAACTTTTTTTTTTTTGGGGGGGGGGCAACTTAAAGATGTCCAAAGTGTAACTTATTTTAACAATACATACCAAGTAAACAACTCCAAAGTGCACTTTAAAGAAGTTTAAAATATGTCACTTTCGGTTTTGTGGGCAACTTCTGTTATGATATAGGGCACTCGTGCAAAGTGATTATAATGGTGAGTTGATTCTTGATTAAATCATATTTGTGGGAAGCATAACAATTAAACAAAATACAAAGTGCAGTGTTAAGGATATCATACCAAATAGGTCAGTACTGCAATCCCACCTCTAATACAACACTTCATGGACTACCCTACAAGAAGCTTTAAATGTACTCATACAACAAAATAGGACTGCTACAGTCTACAGTGGTGTGATTATGTGATACTGTGATTATTGGGTTGTTCTATGTACAGTGTTTTTGTTGGTTATCTTGTGAGCCCTCGTCTTACAAAGGGGGGGCACCCCCGTAAAATTTCCTCCGGTGCGTTAAACGACAATAGCTTTCGCAACCCCAATGCTTCCAGGTAATGTATGCTTCATTCTTGTGGTAATTTGTTGCTGATTTTTTGTTGTAAGTAGCACCTCCGGGGTTAGGGTATGCCATCAAGTCAATGAGAGTGTTGTGTGTGTGTGGTGTGGAGGGTTACCAATCAAGGATAAATTATGGTTACACTTTGATGGTAGAATATTTCTTATTAGTATAGCTCTAAAATTATGTTCATGTAAAACTAGCCAATTGCCACATTTAAAGCTGAATGAAAATGTGTGAAAATCTAAAATTCCTTACCTTATAGTGCAAAATGGATTGAGCCTATTTTTGTGGAAATGACAAATTTTGCAGACTTGCATAGTTTATTACCTTCATTGTGGAGCAATAATAGGGTTTGTAAACGTATTTGGATCAATGGGAAGAGAGGACCAAAGCTACCCATTGGTATCAAAATCATAAGCATGGAGGTGGCAAAAAATCTTGTTAAATAGGGGTAACAAAAGTCATAATGGCATTGCCATTTTGAAATTACAAGAGATTGAAAGAATCACTTTCTACTTTTACCAAATCAGAAAATCTATAGACATCTGACTGTTAAAGGGAAATTTCACCATAATTAAATTTGTATGAAACTCACCACTAAAATACTGCTGAAAATGTACAATAAACATGGTAATTGGCAGCCATTTTGAAAAACAAAAATGGCTCGCCAGTCTTAATGTTCCTCTTCTAAATCTAGCTTTATCCTTTCCAGAGAGTTCAGGTGTGACATGAAGTGTGGCACCAAAACTAGCTTCCTAAACACATTCACAACTCGATGTGTTGATTTGAAAATATACAAAATGGCAGCCATTTGAAACCAAGATGGCGCCATCTGCCACCATTGGGAATTCTCCATCAAAACGTTTCTTGTTCTCTGGAACCTACTTAAGGTATCTGAATAGGTGTGAGCTTTAATCATTGAAGTCCCACGGGATTCCACAGTCCCCTTGACTATTGATGGAATCAATTAATACCTCATGTGCATTAATGGGACTTCTATATGAAACGGTTACTTACCGTATTTGGGCACGGATGGGGTTCTCAGCATGTACAATAGAGTACGTAAATGGCTAAGTTCTGAACAGTTGAATTGAAATATAGTGGATGACCTTCTGTAATAAAATCCTCCTTTTCTTACTACATGGTCTGGTCTATGAGGTACTCTAGATGTGATGTTATTTTAGGATATCAACATTACGTTCCAAATGAGTGACACTCTGAGTAATATACATTGCTGAAAAGAATGCTGTCATATTAAATAATTTGTACTATTGTTTGGCTGATTTGTTTTAATACTCTATAAATGCAAAGAGTGAAACCAGGCCCACTCCGAAAAGAGTGATATTTCACCCTCTTAGAAAATATATGATATATTTTTTTTCATTTTGAAATATCAAGAGAAATTTGACCAAAATTTATCTTTCCGGAGTGGGTCTGTTGTCCTCTAAAAGAGTGGAAACCACACTCTTGCATATGGGGAGTATGTGAAAAAAAACCGTATTCATGATACCAAAAAATCGTGTCAACACTTGCTAGTAATATACAGCCTGTCTCAAAAAAAATCGTAACAATCAAAAACCGAATTTTTCAATATTATATCTACAACATAAGGAAGTCGTTTTGTACGCACATAAAGAGAAAAAACGAGCTTTCCCGGATTTTTTGTTTCATCTCAGCTTGTTTCAATTAAGAGATAACTCCAGTTTACTGAGGAAACACAAAAATCGAGTGTGTGCCACTTTTGGTGAGTGAAAACGGTTGAAAGACTTAATTAAACATAAGTTATTAACACTTTGAACGATATGGAATTATTTAAAAGGGATTAACTTCAATAAGAAACTCTAAAATATACGAAAACAGTACGTATGGTGGAGTTAGATCAGTAGGTCTGGCTTTAAGATAAAGTGAATAACATTGACATACTATTGTTTGTAGTAGAGAACCATGAGCGACAGCACACATGGAGAGCGGTTTTTCTGGTTTTGAAAGATCATGAAATTCAAAATTCCTACCAACACTTTGATACTTGCTTCCAATCAAATTTTTATGACTTTAACAATAGTAAATGCACAAAGATAGTGCAATATTTTAAACCATTTCTTTGGATTTGGAGGTGTTTATTTCGGTTGCAATTACATTCCTTCTGGCATGATTTTAAATAGATACCAATTTTTATAAATTCAACTCCTTTCATTGACTGCAATAAAGTATTTGTATTGTTTATTATTTAATGAAAGAAGATACTTATCATTGAACTGATTATGATTTGACTATTAAAAATTGTGATCGATAAATAACTTCCCTGTTACTTTAAGCTGTGTTTTGTTTCTTTGTCAAGTTGCAACTTTTGTGAGCTTCAAGACAGCATGTATAACAGAGTGGTCCGTGTGACTGAGTGCCTACCACTCATCTTTCTATTGTGTTCTCCTTGAGTGCTGTATGCTCATTTGTTTCAGCACTGTACTCAAATGCCCGCGTCTACACGGTCAACGGTTTACTCCGTACATTTGCTATCGTAGCTAATACCTCTCTCATGGGACACTCAGTTTCTTACACCGGCTTAACTGGCGAAACAATCTGCCCTGCATAAAAGTGGCACAAATCGATTTTGGTATATGCCTAATGATTATATCTCTGGATTGACAAAAGCACATAAGATGAAACAAACACCATTGGAATCCTTGTCTTTTTGAAAATTTCATATGTTAACCATTTTTTTGTTCTGATTGTACCACCTTTTTTGATAAGGTTGTACTACAATCATACAATAGCAAGAACCAACACTACATCACAACAGCGAAGCGACACCAAAACATCGGCTAACATAAAGAAAATGACAATGTTAATATCGACGGTGTTTATTGGGCTATATGTATATGTTATATTATTGTCGACACTTATGGACATGCACCGAAGCTTGTCAAAGACACCCTCACCAAAGTGTCCTTTATAATGTGTTGGCATAATTGCGTATTCCATTCGCACACTAACTCTGTATCGTGTGCTTAACGAAATAACGCCCCGTACAAAGTAGGTGGGAAGGGTTTAATGTGAATTAGGTCTCAATTTTTTCTTCTCTCACCCATAGACCTCCATTTTGGACATACTAAACTACCAAAATGGTGATGAAGGGACGATTTTGATTAAAACTTTCTGCTGGTTATATATTTTACGGACACTCCTGAAAGACCTACCCCGTCACCCATTTGTCCCGTATGAAAGTCCGGTAGGCCACTCGTACGTCAAGTTAGAATCTAGTTGGCCCCTCTTCGGAGTCATTCGAGTTGATAATCTCCCGGTGGGCTCCGTTTGGTATTCAACGGTGGATATGAATGCGTGAACATGGCCTTCCGACTGCCCCTAACAGTATTTCCATCGACTAAAAAACATACCCTAACCAACATTTTTGTCTGTTTTGCTACCATAACAAGTCTTTTTTGTCGTTTTTGCTACCTTTAAGACAAGTACGCAATGCATTGCATTGATAAGATACCCTTATTATCTGGCTTTGCTCGTGTTACTTTACTTCAAAATTACATATTTTTTGTATTTTTGATCTCGCGACATCACTATTTCGGGTTACGAGAAAAAACACACCCTTTTTTCCATATTTTGCTTGTTTTTTGACACTCTAATCATGTTACGCGCGTCCATCACCTGTTGGAAAAAGAGACCCTTTTTACGCCGTTTTCTTGTTCACGCATCTTTTCCACCTTTGAATACAAGTGGCTCCCCCGGGACTAATAGTCTAATATTACATCATGTGTATTTCAGAATACAAAATACGATTTAAAACACGATTTTAATTTACAGCATTATTTCTTCTTGACTTACCCTGCCACCGTTAGACATAATTTTTGAAAACGAAGTAATATAATAAAAGAAAGAAAGATAAGATATGATAAGAACAAGTTGCACAGTTTGACCATATTTCAGGAAAAACAAATAAAATTTAGACAATAGGTTGCTTACTGTTGTGATGGCATTTGGTTAAAGGTCATAGCTTCAGGCTTTTACGTAATTCCAATATCTAAAAACGTATAAAGCAGTTTGATCTTAAAATTTCAGGATGGAAACGAGAGACCCCTATCGTGGTTATCATTACATTTGTGTTTCATTTTATTTGATATTTTAAAAACAAAGTTCTAAACTTAAGTAATGCAATGTTTGGATCACCCCAGTCTCAGAGTGCAAACGAACAACGTTTAAAGCTCAATTATGAAAATTATTTCTTATCGACCTAGATAGCTTGGTATATTAAATGATTCCGTCGATGTTTTTATTTTTATATGATTGAAACGGTTTACTAAAATTACTGAAGTTAATGCTGTCAATAGGCATTTAGCCATGCATCTAACACCCGAAAGTGGGTCACACCACCACTGACACAAAGCACCTCAAACGTGGATCATGGACTAACTAAAGCGCTCTGCGATTAAGATTTACGTGATGGTCGGAAGAAATTTTCTGAGGGAATTGCATCATTGAGCTATTAAAATTAATAACTTGGCGCCCAGGTCATGTGATTTTCAAATGGTGTGTAACCTTTGGGAAGTTGTTATAAATATGCAGCTGTATTAACTTTTAAACAGTATTTATTTTAATATTAAATGTTTAGCTATTGATCAAGTTCAAAAGTATGCTTACGCAACATTATGAAAATTACTGCAAATTGCGCTGAACAAAGAAAAAGAACAATACCAAAAATACTGTACAACAAAGAAAAAGGCAGTTGCCCTTCAAGATTGTTTTTACTCAATTTTAGTACTTACAAGCGCCAACAATTGAGATTTAGAGGGTCATCAATTTCGACAAGCGTTTGTAGTCCGAAAGTCAAAATGTTCAAATGAAAATATTGATGTTATAACCTTGCAGAAACGCAAACAGAGAGCCGTCGACGGGTGGGCCCCGGAAAATCCGCGATAGATACAGGTCAGTCTATGCGCAAGCCATTAAAGGCCATACCGTTGCTGCAACGCGTTGGAGAAAGTCAGCAACGCGTTGCGCCATTTCGGCAAAGCGTTGCGACGTCGGCCAATCCAAATAATGAATTTCTGTGACGTATTTCAAAAAATAGACCCACAAACGCGGTGCTAGATACTGTGCAACGCGTTTTGCAAAACCTTCACAACTCGTTTCGACCTTCACAACGCGTTTGCAACCTTCACAACGCGTTGCGGACAAGACAGTTATGACCCGTAGTGGCCTTCAAAACGCGTTGTGAAGTTCATAAGGGTCATAACCTATTGCCGCACGCGTGTGGATCTATTTTTTGAAATACGTCAAAAATGCATAATTTTGATGGCCGACCGCAGCCCCGCAACGCGTTGCCAAAAATGGCGCAACGCGTTGTTCTTTCTCACAACGCGTTGCTGCAATACGTTATGACCTTATGGCTGTGGGACCTTCGCAACGCGTTGTGAATGTTGCAAAGCGTTGTGAAGGTCGAAAAGCGTGTGAAGGCCTGCAACGCGTTGTGAGTTTCCACAACCGTTGCTAGATACTTTGCAACGCGTTGTGGGTCTATTTTTTGAAATACGTCACCAGAAATTCGTCATTCTAAATGGCCGACCGCCGCAACGCGTTGCTACTTTCTCGCAACGCGTTGCCGAAATGTCGGCACGCGTTGCGGCAATACGTTATGGCCGGTATGGCCTTTGCGATATCCGTCGGTACGTGACGGTCCGTCGGTAAATCTTGGCGAAAATGTGTTGGTTTCGAGTGAGAAGTTTAATGAATAAAGGTTGATGTTGGTACATATCCCCCTATTGAGTTTTTCGACGCGAGCAGAAAAATGGAGGAGTCAACCGCAAGCGAAGAGAGTATGGAAAATGTCGTTTGGTCGATTACAGGTGTCGATACATTGTGCTCCTCTGTCTCCAAAATCTTGACTACGTCACTGATGGCGCGTGGCTGAAAATCTCTTGATGGAATTCGTAGCCATTTTGTAAAAAATAGGGAAAGTTCGGGGATCCCCGATAGGTTTACCAAAATAGTCCTTGTGTGAAAAGTATGGCATTTTCTTGTGGAAAAAAGGGTCCCATAGTAAGAGGAAGAAAAACCACACTTTTAAAATTACTATCTTTTTATGCATTTGATTAGTGTAATGTGTCACTGTGATTTCGAATCTAGAACAGTGCCAACACCACTTCTCATACTTTTCAAAACAAGCCATGTTAATTTGTGGATTTACGTTATCCAAAATAAAATGGATATATTATATTTTCTGAATTACGCTATCCATAACCCAACATGATAAAAATACATAAATTGTAATATAATATTTAATTGTTCAGGGTTTAGAAGAAGCCAGTGCAGCCAAGCATATGATAAAACACCATTTCAGTTACCCCAGATTGAAGCAGACGATCAATCAGTTGTGTTACACGCCATTAATTAGTTTATTTTGTAACATATTAATCTTTTATTAGAAAATTAAAAAATATTGTGCATTAAAAAAACTAAGATAGTGATAATTCACTACTATAAGGAATCTACCCATTGTGTATTACTGCGATATTCTGGATACGCTACCTATTTACGACGTGCAATTAACGTCAACTTCTGCGCTGTATGGTTATCGCTTATTTTAAAGAAATCATTAATATTGGAGACTGATAGTCTTCAATATTTATTTGGTAAGGCGAAGTTAAATGGTCGGACTTAATCAGGCGGTTTCCTTCTTGCATTTCCAAAAAGAGGCGTTTTCAGCAGAAAATAAAATTGTATTGTTAGTTACTTTCGACAGACAAATGAAAAATGTAGCCCGAATGCTACAGACGTTTTCATACACCATAAGGTATTGATTTATAAAAGTAATAAATTGAGTTCATAACATTACTCTTGAATTAATTTTTGTAAAAGGTATATCGACAATACCCACAAGTACCATTATAACGTTATGTTTATTTATTGATATCTCTGCCTGCAGAAATTTGGGCACACGGAAAATTAATTATTGATTATCATCAAAACGCAAGGGAATCACATGCATTTTAAGCTTATGGATGTTATTACCTAGCAAGACATACAATTACCTGAACTCCTAACAAGTATCACCGAGATCTATTTGGCGGTTTATGTTAGGTGAACTGATGAAACTATAGTCTGATAGCTGCGATTATTAACGTTTTGCCTGCGTACATGATAAACACCAAATTTCGTGGTTTCAGCGATGCTTCTAAAACATTTGAATGGCTACGTTGGCTATCGGCATGTTTGGATTAATTTTAAATGCATTTTTATTCTTTTGAAAATCAAAATGCCATTCATATTTTGGTGATTTTGGGAACTTTTGTGGACAAAATTTGAACGCTGTCGTACATATTCAGCTTCCTGCCTGTGAGCCAGAATTAAAATGAGGCGCGATAGGTCGCGCGTACCTAATAAAGGCGTGTGCAAAGCTTCTTTTTCATATATTACAGTAGGGTTAATTGGCGCAGTTGTCTTCCCATCGCAACTCTGGCAGACATCACTTAAGTTACATGGCATCAGCTTTACGGTCTTTCCAGAATGTGATGTAACGCTGGCAACCTTGGCACCTCAATGAAACAAGTAAACTGATACTGTACAGCATGATCTGATAGTTGTCTACGCTTCAAAACTGTGCAAATAAAACACCATGAGAAGTACCACAACTGCGCGATACCAGAGTTATGTCTTGGAATGTGTCTGTTTTCCGTTTGATGAGCTTTGTTTTGTGCGTTATGTTTTTTACTAATGTCAAGTTGACTCGAAACGCAGGAAAACAGTGTCAGGTCGATTCCTAAAATGAACAATCATGTCATGCAACAATGTATGGTACACGCGACCAGAAGTGGGGAGCGATACGTTATTTAATAACGCGACTACCCTATCATCGGGAACTACAATGAAATCTTTCAACGTGCGTTTAAACAGAAGCGCACTGTTTCAATAGCTGCAGTCATGGCCGTTAAATGAGACCGTGTACATTACCGTTCAACGCTTAAAAAGCAGTGTTTTGATTGGGAGAACTGGCCGATTTCATGAAAACAAAACCACTAAAGGCAGTTAGGTCGAAATGGATGCAGGTAAAATGTTAACATGTTTTAATTTTTCATCCTTTCTTTTTCACATTAAAAAAACATCCATACTTGAATACGGCGTGACCAGCATTCCTTAATTCATTATACACGGTCATCTTTTCACGTTCTCGGTGGATCATGATTATTCCACCGTTTGAAGCCGATGTTCCAGTTGGGAAAGCGTGGAACATTCGCACGTATAAATTGATTCTGCAACATTAAACATGTGGAGAAACCAGGGGATGATGTTTGTGTAGGTGTCCTATTTTTCACGGCTCTCAATTACTCTGCGATTGCGAACAATTAATTAACGAATAATGCAATGATGATAAATATCGTTGAAACATAGTAACTTGATATTGACCCGACAGAGAATTTAATATAATATCTTTATAGATGAGAAAAATAAACAAATGCGAAAATATTACTACTACACCATACTGTTAATATCTCCAATTAGACATTGATGTCATCTTTACACTTGTTTATAACCTACACCTGCAGTAAACACTCTTTTATAACACAACGTTTGCAAGTACAAGTGCAGATTGACCATTATTAAAGGCCTGAAACTTGAGCGAGTAATCGGCGAAATAGGATGTTAAACATGCGGTGTCCAGTAATGTCTAGGACATACGTGTTATAAATGACTTTCCCTAATAATCACGCAAATTACAATGACTTCAACCGCATATGAAACCTTTTAGTGGTAGCAGTTAATCTCACTGCAATTAGCAGTACAATTGTTAGCAGCGATTATAATAATGAGAACAGAAGTGAATATTGGTTACTACGCAAATTTAGACAATTTTTTAGAATTGAAGCATGAACGTGTGACATAAAATGGAATCACCCGAACTGTAGGGATCAATAAACAACTAACCACGGCAAATTAATCGTTGTAAACACTCTAATTATAGTTAGCGTTTTTCGTTAACCTCCAAGAACTTTTCTTATGCAATTTACGATTTTTAAGTGTTGGTTAATAACTATTGATTAAAGGTCAAAATGGAGAATCGGTTCAACATTTCAGACGCACACTGGCCTTTTCATCTTTGTTTTAACCATAATTGTGCACAATTGGCGATTTGAATTTCTGGCTGCAACTTGCAATGAATTTCTGCAAACCTGATAACGTCCACACACGGTATAATCGAATATTCTGTCTTCAGTTTTGTGTAAATCTTGGCTTCTTTCACTGTATCACAAAAAATTTTAATTTATGCACATTGTGGGAGTATTAACATATGCCTGATACCTTATGAAGCAATGTTTGTCATTAATGCGCTCTTTATGGTGGTACTCACTGTGTTACAGCCCAATACTACAACTGGGCGGTGCGTTGCGAATTCAACATACTCGATTAAGCCGCATATGCTCAGAAGCTGCGGACATTACTTAAAACCCACAAAGGATGACAATCCTTTAAATATAACGATGAGATATGATCCTTTAGACCATTGTGTTCTACGGTTTCAAGCACCTGCAAAGTGTGGTATTGTCTTACAAATAGCACAAGTCGACATAGAAAATTACTCACCTGACCAACGCTAAAATCTTTATGTCAAAACATCAAGGGAACCTTTCTTTTGCGAGAGTAGAATTGAAACACCACATCAAGCGGCATCTTGTCACATTGGATTCAACAATAGCCAGGAGGAACTGAGATTAGTGGGTCATAGCTGGAATTCAGTGAATCTCGGAGTGGAAATATTTTGCTGTTCTGACACATTACGGAAAGAAAGATCCAAAGAAATTACCGGTTGTTATTCGATTGACAGAAATATGAACATTTGCCCTCAAGTTCAACAGTATGACCAGGTTATGGAATGTGCAATTTCAAGCAACTTCTCAGATAGATTTTGGACTTTAGATGAAATTGCGAAGTGTACTTTCCACTGCCCATTACACTGCACTTGTCTTCTGGGTAACGGAATTCTTGAACGAACTTGCCCGAGCACTTTGACCTCTTTTTACACAACACGAATTGTAGTTATATATCCTATATCACCAGGAGGTCTTTACCTTGGTTATAACAATTTGACACATTTAAAAAGTGACGCTTTTGTTGATTTACCAACATTGTCAGAACTCTATCTGCAACGTAACGAAATACAAGAGCTCCATCCTGATATATTCCAGCGAAATATTAACATTTCTCGGTTAGATTTAGGTTGGAATAAACTTGTTCATTGCAAATCATCCCCCGTTTTGCTATGGGCATCTGGCCTTTTAGAAGACTTTTTTTATTGATAACAATAACTTAATTCAGATTCCACGAGGTATTTTCAGATCTTTGAGCAGCATGAAGGAGCTACATCTGGATAAAAACCATCTGATGGATCTGACTTCAGGTATCTTTCGAGGACTCAGTGAATTGCATGCATTGTACTTAAACAATAATAACTTCACAGAATTACAAGGGGGTGTGTTTCTGGATTTGAAAAAGCTTCAAATATTACATCTGTATAATAATTTCCTCACAGCAATACATATTGAGGCTTTTCAAAACCTCCATAGTCTTAGGTTCCTTTTGTTGCAAAATAATACAATCGACATTTTAGATGATGGGATATTTGAAAAATTAAATAGCCTGAGTACGTTAGGATTACGGGGAAATCCATTAATGTGGGTTCATCTACACATCAGTGGTCCCTCAAATTCACCTAAGTTGTAGTGATAAGCACGCCACATGTTGTTGCACGAGTGCGTCAACGTGTTTATGCCGCAAATCCCAAACCAGCCTTCCTGACGTGTGAACGGCGTTATCAAATGACATTTTAATAATGTTTATGTGGCTACTTGGATTTGCCGCCCTTTTGGGCAACATTTCTGTTCTGGTTTGGCGCTGTAGACAGCTAGAACCGCTCAGCAGTACAATCACTCTAATTAATCAATGTAGCAGTCTTGATCTTCTCAGGAATATACAGGATATTTTGACCTCAACGGATCTGTACTATGTGGAGTACTTTCCCTCACACGCAGTAATTGGAGACGGTCTGTTTTTAATGTAAAATTGCTGGATTTCTATCCATCCTGTCAAGCGAGGCTTCATTAGTTTTTGTAACCTTAATTAGCTTCGATAGACTCATTGGAGTAAATTACCCATTTGCACGCTTCCCCCAAAGAAAACTCTCAGAACACTCTGCCAACTTGGCCATTTTCTGTCTTTGGGTTTGTGGAATTATCATCAGCGCCATTTTCCGGACGTTCTGGCAAATTTTGAATTTCGGACTCTATGATATGTCTGAATTATGCCTAGGTTTGCCTTTGGCTAGAAAAGAAATACGCTCAACCACAAAGTAGAGGTGGCGTATTCACATTTTGGATGACACATTGAAATGCGAAGTGTCGGGACATGGAAGTAAAGCAACATGTATTACTCTATTGCCTATTTCTAGGACTCAATCTTTTATGCTGTTTTTGGTAGCATTTGCTACATCGAATATTTTTAGTTGCCAAAAGAACGAAAAAAAAAAATACGGAATAGTGGACGTCGTGTGGAACGAGATAAAGAAACCAGCTGGCCGCGAAATGGCGGTTAATCGTACTGACTGTTTTTTTGCTGGATGCCGATTATTATCGTGGGCATCTGTACAAAGTGGACGCGCTTACAATATCACCTGTTGTTTAGCTTGGGCTTTTACATTTATTTTACCGATTAACTCCTCTGTCAATCCTTTCTTGTATACTCGGCTACAGTCTTGACTGACTGTCGACAAAGAAGAAATATACTAGCATAAGATGGTAGAAACCTACAACCGGGGCGAAAAGCGTGATCTTGCAAATGTTATGGTCACAATTAATTTTGCTCAGCAAACTAAATGATTACAAACTATTTGCAATTAGATCTTTTGAAATCAACATATTGTCAATGAATTCAATCTTTGACATACTCTTCCCCTTCTTTAAGAGTGAGCCCGCATAAATTTCTCCAAGTTTGTAAATGCTATATTAGCCTGATTGTATTCTAACTTAATGTGTCTGTACGGTTGACAGCGGTCAAGCGCCCTAAAATTACTAGAGTAGTAAACCCAAAACAATAAGGCCAACAAGCATGGTGGTTTCCAATTATTACCTGCAACTGTTTACTATGACGTGTTGCACACAATCCATGGGCTGAAATGAAAAATTGAGTGATCACACGAAAATGGTGTTTCATTTTCTTTTTTAAACAAAACAAACAAGCTTTTAAACCTTTAAACCGTTTCATAATTTGTTTCTAGCAAGGTTTTGTTTTGTGTGGATGCCAGTTAATTTCAAATAAGACGTGGTGTTTAAATTTATGCTTAAAAACATAGAATATTCTTATGGTTTGGATATGATATTGGAGTTGATTTCGCATTTAATACGAACGCGACCTTATGAACTGACACATGATATTAAAGTTCTTATGTGGTGTCCATGATTACACAGGACATTGTATAAATGTCAAACATTGAAACATACAACATCTAGTCCACGCACTAGATATGTTTCGAATAGCATGTAAGGGAGCGAACTAGACCGATAAAAAGAATTGATATTGGTATACATACCGTGCAATTTAATAAAATTAATCCAGGTTGTTCGCAAGGACAATAGAACGGGGGGATTTTATTGTATCTATCATTACAAAATGAAAACAAACAAATTTCCTAATTGTACTTGTTACATATTCCCATGGGTGTCTAGGTGATTATTTAAACTTGGCCATGCAGAGGGTTCGAGTAGGATCAACACTGATTTTTCAGTGCGATTCATATATCTATTCATCGATGCGTGATATCAAAATTAGTTAAATAAATCCTTAAAACAAAAAAAAAAGTTCCTTAAATACACCTCAAGTAATAAAGCAATTTCAATCTACCTCAGTCTCAAGTATCGTCATATGTGTATTATTCATGATGGACCTTAAACCTTTTTTTAAATAAAAAGTATCATCTCAACTGAGCTGAAGACATAAATAAAGATCTATGTTTGGTGCATTAATTCTAAATTCGGAATGGCAGCTGTTTTCCGGTGATATAGTGTTTATGATCACACCTAATAAAAGTAATAAATGAACAACCAATTTTCCCATTCTACATTCAGCTATCAAGGATCGTTTTTAATTTTCCAAACAATTTGTTAGAAAACCAGGACGCGCGTTGAAAAACTTGAAAATACATCCACAACAACAACAACAAAAAAAAAGCAGCAGCAACAACAACAAGCAAAAGCAAACAAACAGAACAGCAGCATGACAAAGACGATGACAACCAACACAACAGCAGCAGCAACAATATTAAAGCGAGGCCACTGGCACATTTTCACCAAAAAATAGGAAATTCTTCCATTGCTCGCAAAATGATAG
>JAMKCH010007597.1:0-86586 GCA_023653785.1 Ophioderma brevispina | reverse complement strand
GAGAAATTCGGTGGTTTTTTCATCACCTTTGAAAATTTCTAGGTGAGGAAATTCGGTGAGGTTTTTTCATCACCTTTGAAAAATTCTAGGTGAGGAAATTTGGTGAGGTTTTTTCATCACCTTTGAAAATTTCTAGATCAGGAAATTCGGTGAGGTTTTTAAAACATCACCTTCGAAATTTCTAGGTGATGTTTTTAAAACATCACCTGAATTTCATCACCTTCGAAATTTCTAGGTGAGGAAATTCGGTGAGGTTTTTTCATCACCTTTAAAATTTCTAGGTGATGAAATTCGTTGAGGTTTTTTCATCACCTTTGAAAATTTCTAGGTGATAAAATTCGGTGAGGTTTTTTCATCACCTTTGAAAGTTTCTAGGTGAGAAAATTTGGTGAGGTTTTTAAAACATCACCTTTGAAAATTTCTAGTTGAGGAAATTCGGTGGTTTTTTCATCACCTTTGAAAATTTCTAGGTGAGGAAATTCGGTGAGGTTTTTTCATCACCTTTAAAATTTCTAGGTGAGGAAATTCGGTGAGGTTTTTTCATCACCTTTAAAAAATTCTAGGTGAGGAAATTTGGTGAGGTTTTTAAAACATCACCTTTGAAAATTTCTAGGTGAGGAAATTCAGGTGATGTTTTTAAAACATCACCTTCGAAATTTCTAGGTGTTTTTAAAACATCACCTGAATTTCATCACCTTCGAAATTTCTAGGTGAGGAAATTCGGTGAGGTTTTTTCATCACCTTCGAAAATTTATAGGTGAGGAAAATCAGGTGAGGTTTTTAAAACATAACCTTTGAAAAATTATAGGTGAGGAAATTCGGTGAGGTTTTTAAAACATCACCTTTGAAAATTTATAGGTGATGAAATTTAGTGAGGTTTTTTCATCACTTCCGAAAATTGTTAGGTGAGGAAATTTGGTGAGGTTTTTAAAACATCACCTTCTAAAATTTCTAGGTGATGAAATTCGCTGAGGTTTTTTCATCACCTTTGAAAATTTCTAGGTGAGGAAATTTGGTGAGGTTTTTAAAACATCACCTGTGAAATTTCTAGTTGAGGAAATTTGGTGAGGTTTTTAAAACATCCGAATTTCTAGGTGATGAAATTCGGTGAGGTTTTTTCATCACCTTTGAAAATTTCTAGGTGAGGAAATTCGGTGAGGTTTTTTCATCACCTTAGCAAATTTCTAGGTGAGGAAATTTAGGTGAGGGTTTTAAAACATCACCTTCGAAAATTTATAGGTGAGGAAATTCAGGTGATGTTTTCGAAAAGAAAATTCAAAGTGTTTAGAAAGCCTTGGACATTTATTTGGCAGCTGACACATTCTAATGACAGCGGAAGAAATGGAAAGCGCTTTGATACTTTGTGAAAGACGCTATATGCTGACATCTATTTTAAAAAATTGTTTGGTTATAAAATTCGTTTTTGTAATATGATATTATATTTAGGATTGTATACCATTATGTTTTACTCGAAGAGGTGATGAATTTTGGTGATAATGCAAAAAAAAGATTGCGTTTTTTCTCCCCTAAATCGTGCCGTACCTATTTAGTAGTAGTAATAGTAAATCCAAAGTTTTAAATCCGGTTTTGTCCCCGTAAACGGGGGGGTGGCCGGATTCACCTCACACTGGCAGCAACCCCCATTACTCCTTCCTTCCACTTCACCCGATTCAATGCATCCTCCATGCTCAACCTTCTACACTTGCTTCTTCCAAGTCTTCTTTGGACGTCCCTTCCTCCTCGAATCTCCCACCTCGAGCTCAAGGCCCTTCTTAAGACATGCTCGTCATCCTTCCTCAACACATGCCAATACCAACGTACACTATTCGCCTTCGCCAACCGGTCCATCGCCTCTTTCAAACCCAACATCTGCATCAAGTCCTCAGCCTTCATCCTATCCATCAACTTCACCCCCACACATCGCTCTTATCATTGCTCTCTCTGTCCTCCTCAGAATCCCCCATCTCAGACACCACGTCTCGCTCCCATACAGCATCACTGATCTTACACAACTCTTATACACCATTCCTTTCATCTTCAAAGGATATCTTTTCCCTTGCAACAACTTCCCACATTCCCTAAACTTCACCCACCCATACCTCACTCTAGCTGTCACAGCCACCTCGCATCCACCACCCCCACTAACCTTGTCCCCAAGGTATGTGAACTTTATCACAGACGCCACCTCATCACACAATTTTCCCTCCTGTTCCACCATCCCTCCAGCTCCCTTCTCGCATCTTCCGCACAGAAAATCTCTTGCCAAGCTTGGGGTCACTCTCTTCATTTGTGTACATCCCCCATGGATCCATTTCCCACATTTCTCACACCACAATGAGTTTGCTTTTACCATCTTCCCACACACACATGAGTCTACCTTACTCATTACCAACTCCCTCTTCACCCCGCTCACCAGCACTTTTGTCTTCCCAAAGTTTACCTTAAGACCCTTACTCTCAAAAGCCGCCTTCCATTCCAAAAAACTTCTCCCTCAGTCCATCCATTGACTCGCACATTAAAACTAAGTCATCAGCATACAACATCTCACTCATCAAACCTTCTTTTGCACTCTCCGTCACTACATCAATCACAATTGCAAAAATCAATGGCGAAAGTACAGAACCTTGATGCACACCTACCTTCACCTCAAACTCCTCAGACAAATCAGACCCTACTCTAACTCTTGTCTTTGCTACTTCATACAAACTCATCACTGCTCTAAGCACTACTTCTGGTATCTCTCGCTTCCTCATCGCCCACTCCATCACTTTCCTCGGTACCCTATCAAATGCCTTCTCCAAGTCTACAAAACACATATACAGCTTTTTCCCTTTAGCTCGGTATTCCTCTTGCAACCTCCTCAAAATAAACACTGCATCTATCGTACCCCAAATTGCATCTCATACACTTCCACTATCTTCCGAATCCTATTGTCTAGAACCCCCTCCACAATTTTCATTGCATGCTCTAACAACTTCACACCCTTATATGCACCACACTACCACACTCATTGCCCACTCCTCCGGCATCCCTCCTCCATCTAACACTCTCTGACACAACTCCATCATCACACCAATCCCCATCTCTCCACTCGCACTAATCATCTCAGCACTCACATCTGAGGGTCCAGCTGCCTTTCCTTTTTTCATTTCTCTTATTGCCTTCACCACTTCTTCCCGACTGCCCGCTCAACTGGCCCTTCCACCACATCAGCCTCTACCTTCTGATCCCACTCATTCTCCTCATTCATGATTCTCTCCATATACTCTTTCCCAGATTTCGTCGGTTGAGATGAGCCCGTCGGTTCACTTGAAAAATTCAGGTCATGGCACTTGCAGGCCGGATTGTCGGCAAAGTATAGGTTTAAAGTTCAATGGACAGCGTGCGACAAGTAAATTTTACAAAATCAGAACCTCTGAAGGATGCTTTGTTTTAGGGTTCCTAGAGTTTAAGGTTCTACAAAGAACCATTTTCTTGGCTAGAACCCTAAAAAAAGAACCCAAAAAAGGTTCTATAGCCAAGAAAATGGTTATTTGTAGAACTTTAAACTCTAGAAACCCTTAAATACATGTTAATAAAGTACCCTTCTGAGGACGGCTGCAGGTTCTTGGTATAACAGGGGGAAAATGTTTTGTTTTTTGTTGTTTTTTTTGAGGGGGGCATGAAATTATTTTGGAACCAAAGGGTTATCATCGCCTTTCATGTTGCTTAACCTTTCATAATATGTGTGAAAACTTACAAAAAGAACTTTCCTAGGCCTATTTAAATTTCGAAGGTTCTTCATAGAACTTTTTAAGGTTCTTTATAGAACCTTAGCAGTGCTTAGGGTGAAAAATAAAGGACAAAAAGGGTTCTATGTTGAACCTTTATTTCTATTAGAGTTTAGCGTTGATAAGATATTACATAAATTATAGATATTAAAGTGCAATACTCAATTCGTCAACCTGAATGCAGTTCTACATGAGAACTAATCACACCACCACTACCGGTGTGGCAGGAGATATAGACCGTATTCAATATGACGTCAGCCACCAGACATGTTGGTGGACAAGATGCATACATTCCAGGAATACAATACATTAAGCTGTCAATCGATCCATGTTTAGCGATTGCACAGGGATCATTGACAGGTGAATGTATTGTAGTACTGGAATGCGTCAATCTTGTCCACTAACATGGCTGGCTATTGAATAGGTCTATATTTGTGTGTAACCGCAAAGTCAAGTCAACTGCCCACACAGCCTTGGTGAGACATAATAAGGCATTTCATACTGAGCCGGTGATCGATCACTTCTGCGATCGATCGCCGTCTGTAGACTTCAAACCAGCCACCAAATTCATTATCATACTTCGCCAACTCTGACACACATATCGCTGTTGTGCTTCCTCAAATAACAGCACACATTCGTCCACTAAATACACTTACGTAAGAGTCTATTCGCCATTTTGAATTTCCTTATTCAGTCCGTTCAATTTCACGAGTGGAAAACTCACAATTTCTGTGCGGAAACAAACCAAAGTGACAAGTCATGTCACTTAAAAGATGGCCGTGTACCTCAGCATTAAAAAAGTCAACTACAACCACTGCCGTAAATGCCTCAAAAAGAAGTATTTTGTAAAGCAGCAGCTCATTAAATCCTTCCTTTTGAAAACTTCGAAAACTTACATCGTAACTAAGGCGCTATTGTGCATGCGCGTCTAGTATTCAGAAAACGGCTGCACTAGTCTTCAAAAACGGCGATCGATCGCAAAAGTCGCAAATGATCAGGTCACATCACCAAGCCTGGATGTCTTCAAGCAACATTTAAGTAACAAATCACAGTATTTGAAATTTTAAGCTCTTCGACACAATGTGACACGCGCAACAGCATCATATCTACGCCACCAACAAGTTGACATGATGCTATTTTGCCCTGTCGACTAAAGCAGAAGAAATAAAAGAAAGAACTTGATTAAGCATTATTATTCGAATTCTGCTCATGTTCCGAACGTCTCCTCTTGATTTGTGAAATCCTTGAGCGAAGGGTATTAATTTCTGCTTCTAAGGTTGATGCATTCGACACATTTTGATCCCCGTTCCTTTTAGTAGAATGGAAGTCACCAGGCTTCTTCTTTTTACTCCTGGCGTCTGACTTCGAGGCACTATCACTTGTTTTTCTGTGTTTATGCCGGGAATTGCGAGGAGACTCATGTTTTGGATTACAGCTACCGTCATCATAACTTACGCGTGATTTTGAGAGAGACGTTTTAGTTGAACATTTATTATTTGCAGGATCAAACACAGTGTCAGTCCTTTGGTGTAATTCTGGTTGGACCATAATGCTTCTTGACTCTTTAGTCTTCCTTGTCGACAATAAATGCTTGCTTGCTGCAGCCCTACCTATGGTCTTAAGGTGTAAATTTGTCGTTTGCGAGCTATTTGAAGCACATTGACTAACATTTAGCTTGCAGATATTCCCACTGCTCTTCCTGGAATACTTTCTTTCTTCAACTGAAGAACGATTGTCCACAGAATTTTCTTCGGTAGACGGTTGACCAGAAGGATCTCTTTTTACTAATTGACTGGTACTGCCAGGAGACAACGGGAAAGCCACGGGTAATAAATTGACTTCAATCTTTTTGCCATAGAGATCCGACAATGCCGGTCGAGGATCAATTGGAGGTTTGTCAGAAGACAAAGTTGAGTCAACATCTAAGGGGATATCTTTGTGTTCCAAACGCGGTCTCTTAGGTTTGGGGGCTTGGTCAGATCGCCCGTGCGTGGCACATGCTACTACCTTCGACTTCGTTGAATTTTGAGGTTGCGTATGAAGTGATAGATCTGCTTTTCTTGTTGCATGCGTAACAGTAGGAGTATGAACAGCTTGATCACCGGATGTCGCTTTACGAAGACATTCAATAAAAAACAGCTCTAAAGCTGACTTCATTAGTGAAGAGTTAATCTCTCTCCCTGCTGTTGCCTGATGGTCTACGTTCGTATCCATATCAGTACCTACGGGTTCTCTTTTCTGAGCAGGTTCGTGTTGTGATGATGTCTTGGACAATGAATCTGTTTGAAGTTGTGAATTTCGCTTGTTTGATAAGTCAGGGGACGAATTGGCCCTATATCCATGATATCTACGTTTCACGGGTGATAGGTCCAAACGATTGCCACCGGTATCCGACCAGTTAGGTCGAGGGTCAATTTGACGTTTGTTATAACGTGCACGTGAAAAGCTGCATTGGGAGACTTTATCAGATACCACGTTAGTGGCACGTGCTACCGCCTCCGTCATCTTATGTTGTGGTAATTTCTTGCACAATGGATCTCTTTGCCTATTGCTTTTGTCTCTAGGGTGTGTTTTTTGAAGTCGTGGATGTCGCTTGTTTTGCAAATCAGGGGAGGATTGGCCCTATATCTACGTTTCACGGGTGATAGGTCCAAACGATTGCCACCGGTATCCGACCAGTTAGGTCGAGGGTCAATTTGACGTTTGTCATAACGTGCACGTGGTAGGTGACATTGGGAGACTCTATCAGACACAGCGTGAGTAGCATGTGCTGCCGCCTCTGGCATCTTTGTACTTTGAATTTGACGTTTTGAAAGATCTCGCCCCCTTGTTTCAAAAACGGTACCCTTAAGAAACTCTTGATTAACGACGGGCGTAAGATCAACTTGATCAAATGATTTCTTTTCATGATTTGAAATAGTATTATTATAATCGATCACATGAATTGCAACCGGTGTCTTGTTGCTGCGATGGCAGTAGTCATAGGCGTAACTCGCTCGGTGACCGAGATCGGCAGGTTGGTGACTAGCAGAAGGTAAACGAGGCTCATGTAGTGGGTATGTTTGTGGTAATGAATCTCTTTGGCTATCTTTGTTCACTGCTGGTGGAGGTGTATACTTACGAGCCAGAGTGACTCGATCAAAGTCATTTCGCGGTGACATTTCTTGTCGATAGAGTTCATCACCTCTATGATCATGATGATTGGGAGTATCTGACCTCATGTGCTTATAGTTTGTCAATAGACGTGGCTTTGCGTTGATCTCACCTTCATTTTTACTCCAAGTTTTACTATCTTTGAGGCAATCATTGTCTACGCAGCGACGGCTCCTTGACTGCCACTTAACAGAATTAGAGTTTTCGTGGCTCTCACCAGGCTTATACATGTCTCTTTCGTCATATTTGCGGTCTAAATCCCAGTTAGAGTTTGTGCTTTCCCAAGAATCACGATAACGTTCTTTATTTAAAGTTGGGTTTCTATCCCTCCGGGTAATTCTCCCCGGTCTGTGACAATGAATCTCGTTGTCTTCACGACCACGTGTAAGATGTTCAGGCTTTAAGTAGTGAGCGGCACTATCTTTGTCATCATGATTGCCGCCATAATAGTAACGTGCAGGTCTTGACGCTGTTTCATGAAAAGATACACGGATGTCCAGCAGACTAGGCAATTTATTCACCACTGAATCTTTCTTCGATTTTTCAATCGGTAGATGGCCTTTTTCACACTTTGGATTTGAAATTTGAGAGGATTCGCGCTTTATAGGCAGTTTACCTGACAAAAGAATGACGTCACGATCATTACGTGCGCTGCATGCAGACGAATTGGCATTAGCAGTAGCATCATCACTAGTGAAGTATTCACTCAGTTGATTTGCTCCGCATTCAAATTCGTTATCCCTCTCAGACAGATTCATTCTATCAGTGCGGATTCTCGTCCAAATGACTTTTATACTCAATTGTAGTGAGATGATTCTGGCACACGCTTGCTTTGATAGAAACAGCTGTGCACGCAATTCATCTGCAGAAAGTTGTAGTCATTTTCATTTTAGTGATTTCTCAGTTTGTTATTGTTCCGCGTGTAAAGTTAGTCATCACATTCTACTTGCAAGTTCCTTTCAGATTCATCAAATGGTTGATTCTATCCTTCCTAAGACTTAAAAAAATCATCCGTATAAACAGAGGACTTTGGGTTTACGTTTACTTTGATGGCGCCATGTTCACGCCAATTCTCTGAAGAAGAACCGTTTTCTTTATTTCTAGCATTTGCACAGCCATCACTGAGTCGATTTGGTCTTTGTTCAAAATCTTTATCACCTTCTTTTTGCAGGGAGGTTCTTTAAAATTCATTAGGCACTCGTCATCATTCGTACAAACATCTGAAGGTTTAAAATTAAAACATGTAATTTAGTGAAAAGTGTCATTATGTTATAATTTACATTGAAACAAATGCAAACTGTGCAAATAGTACAGGGGTCAAAATATTAAGAATTGATTAAATAAAAAAGGGATGGACCATTCGTACCTAGGTCAGTCAGTCCATGGGAACGGTTATGTCACTAAGAAATATACAACCCGTGTGTCGCGGGGGAATTGTCAGCAGATTTATTATGATATTGTCAGTTGAATGTTTCCTTAAAAAAACATCCTTAAAATAGTGAAAGGGTGTGGATACCGAGGAAATGCACTCCCGCGATGTTTTTTTCTATGTAATTTAAACACCCATGATCTACTGTCACTGAATAAAACCACATGAAGTGATTGAAAGCGGCTATTGGCAATTTTCACAAAATATGAAATTCCTTCCAATTTGCTCTCAAATGATTTATCGTCTTGGCGATTGAAAGAATAGAGAGACATTTATACATTATAAAAATAATATACTCAAAACAGAGAGGGACGTTAAAAAAGGTTAAAGACATCCAGGGGTAAGGTATTTGTAGGCTAACTTTTAAGTTTCAATAACTTTAATCAACCAAATGTTATCTTACATGAATATCATAGACCTACTCATTGATATTAATAACCAACCAAATGGTCCGGACCGGTCAAACAGGGGGTATATTGACATGGAAAAATGCATACGGCGTGCGTTTGCTTGTGGTTTAAACGCCCCATTTCCATCGTCTGCTGATTGAACGTCGCCGGCGACAATTACATTACAAAATCGTTCTGTTTACCCATAAGGCGACGCTGATTTGGTCTTAATCATTTCATGTGAGGTCTATGTATATAAAAGCTTTACAAACCATGCAAAATATCGACTTGAAAACATCTTGAGGGCGCACTATTCTCCAAAGATGTGCTAGTGTCTCTTTAACACATGGGGTCTATGGGCATTTTTTTAATTGCCTATTTCAGTTGCGTTCACTTTTTGATTGGAAAAAAAGTGACAGCTACATTTTATTTCCGAGAAAAATTGCCTAGGTCCCCTAGGAGTAGACCCCGCCAATTCGCCACAAAGAGACAGGTCCGGTTCTGACTAAAATTATTTTCTAACATTATGTACCTTTCTATACTACTCTCCAAATATAGGAGTTGATGATGGTTTCATCAACTATAATGACATGCTGATATGAATTACACCGAAATAGGGTCGAATTACTTTTGCCTGAAGAAAAGAAATGAATGTTAAACATACATAGTTCGCCAAACGGCTCATTTAAAAAATCCTAAAATATATCGAATTCCTACGTTGGTTCTACATAACTAAAATGGTCTATTCTTATCTCAAAACAACAATTAGTTTAACACTTAACTGCATAAGGGGGGGGGGTTCCTAGGTACCAACTTTAGTTTTTCAGCCGGCGATTTTTAACGCTGCAATATATTTGGTTTATATTTTTTGTATTTATCTAACTTTTAGTTGCGCTTGCATTGGTGCAAAAAAAAATCAAATCCATCGCGTCCTTTTTGCGTTAATTAGGTTGGGTCCCTAGGAGCCCCCCCCCCCATGCACTAACGGAAGTGCCCATGACAAAAATGAAAAATCTGATTAGAGTTACTGTGATTCTGATTTTCATAATGCATACACCTAGTGACATAAACAAAGTAAATAATTAATTACAAAAATCTTTCTTCACCAATTAAAGCAATCAGCACAAGCCTAGGCGAAGCAATGCCGTAGAAAAATGCAGAAACAAATTAGTGTCTTTTTCGCACATTTTGACGCGAAATTAAATCAATGTTTTGCCCCTAATTTTATTACTGAACAACGTTCTTTTCTTCATTTTTTGTTTCTGTTATTGTTGAGGTCTTGAAGCCTTCTAACATGTGGTGGATTTCATCATTTCCTTTAGGAAAGTGGTTATATTGAGTGGAAGGGGTACCCCTAGGAACCCCCCCCCCCCTTATGCACTACGAAGTGCAAACCCCTTATGAAGTTAAAGTGTTAAATTTTTTAGCGCACTGTATATGGTGCGGAGAAAAAACTAATTGACCTTTTTTCGCATGCAATGGAAATTAATGTTTCGCTCCTAATTTTCGAATCAATCAATATTGTTCTTCCTTTTTAAGTTCAGTAGTAATGTCTTTAGGTAGTTATTACGTGTGTCAGGTTTCATGGAAAAACTCCTGTGGGAAAGTTGTTTTCAATCAATCAAGCAAGCAATCAAATTTATTTCATTTCATTCACGCATCAAAGACACAATAAGAATATAATTATGCATGATCATGATGATAAACAATAATGGTGATTGAGATAAGGACACTGCTAAACGCATAGCGTGGGATTGCAGTTCCCTTGAAACAAAAGGTTACAGTAAAACTATTGAATAGGATGGACGAACATACATTTCTCAGAAACTCTACTTGATAAAATCGAAAATACAAAATACAATAAATAAAGTGAAGTTTTAATAATAGAAATTGTATATTGTATGAGCGAATAGTTGGAAAATGGTTCAGGGTTTAAAACAGACAAAACATAGACGTGCACTCACGTACGTGTACGTGCATTCAGGTAAACATCGTAGGAACAACACCCGGGGGCCAAAATGCATCCTAAACAAGTATTTCCACCGACTAAAAAACATACCCTAAACAAGTATTTTTGTCTGTTTTGCTACGTAAACAGTGTTTTTGTCAGTTTTTGCTACCCTAAGCAAGTAAGCAATGCATTGTATCATTAATATACCCGTTATTATCTTGCTTTACGTTACGATACGTTGATATCTGCTTAATTTGAGTATTGCATACCGGTCCACGTACATCGCAATTTCAGGTTAAGAAAAAAACATACCTTTTTCATATTTGGCTGTTTTGACACCCTAATCAATGTACGCGCGTACATTGCCTGTTGGAAAAAAGACCCTTTTTACGCGTTGTCTTGTACACGCATCATATCCACCTATGAATACAAGTCGCCCCCCGGGAACAACAACAGCAACTGAGGGGGGTCCAATTGGACCCTACCTACCCTTGCACTTAGACCGTATGCACTTAAGCGTTAAGAATCACTTCTGTATTTTGATGAAACATTAAATTAAATAAGTTAAATTCTGTGTGAAGGTGTAGTGTTTATTAAAAATGTGTTGGATTTATTTAGGTCTTAACACAACGCAAATTTGTGTTTACATAAATTTTAATGTGCCCAAATTCACCAATAGCAGTCAGGTTATAGGGCTAACCCAAGAGATTTCGTACAGAATTTGACTTGTCTACGGTTGAAGACTCTGAAATTCCGATAAACACCGAATTTCAGTACCATAACCAACAGTTGGTACAGTGATTTGCTAAATTTTGCCTCATTTAGTTGAATCACGGATAGTGTCTTTAACCTTATTACACTGAGCTTTTTTGACTGGTGGATTAACAAACAAGTGTACGGTCAATGTAATGCTAAATATTCCCAATATAAAACTTTAAAATTTTAGGGCAACCATGTTGTTAAAAAATCAGAACAGTAGTTGAGGTGTTCGTTAAATTTAGAGTGAACATATCTATGCACATTAATTTAAACTTTTCTCAAGCTCACAATATACAGTTTTTTTTCTCTATACCAATGGAATCGGCCTGGAGTGTCGAAAATCGTCTCTTAACATACACCTCTTTTCGCCTATCACACTTAAAATATGTAATATCCATCATAATCCTGAGTGTAAGGGAATAGGCATTTTAATCACTATAATCGTTAATGGGTCCATCGTGATTTAGTGATATTGAAATTGATCATTCATCCCCAAACAAACTTCCTCAAATCCGCAGATTGAGACAACTAATTCCTAGGTATATATTGACAATAATTAATTTGTCCGTTCTCACACTCTAACATTTTTCTAAAATTGTCTCTGCCATACAATGGCATGACTGCAAAGTCCCAACCCCAATTTCTTCTTCTTATTTCTTCTTTCATTTCCCAAAGAATTCACGTAAAAACACTCTATAATTCCCTCTTCCTTCCTTAAGTGTCGTTATGCTGCTATATTTGGTGCGATCAGAATAACACTTAACCAACCTTGATTTCTCCTTCAAAGAGGGGTATCGGACTTATAGCACTTCTCTGTGGCTTGATCACACAGAACCTTTGTTCTCCTTCCTTTCAACTTTGAAATAGATGATATTGACAGCGTCATTTGGGCCACTTTTCATACTCAGTTCCAGCCATTGGCTTCGCCCTGATTGATCTACTGGATGAAGACTGTTTAACCATCGATTCCCTTCGCCATCATTATGACATAGGGATGAATCCTTCATCACTGCAACGAATTCTGTACTTATCAGCAACACTTCTAGATCTCAAGGACACTTGCTCTGCAATCTTCTTTCCAAGGACTCTTCTAATCGTCTCCCTCTCTCCCTTCCTCAAATCATATAAGAAATCAATCATCAGTACTTACCACTCTGCTGAATGCTCATAACTCATATTGTTTTTGTGGGCCGCCAGCTATATCTGGCAGGACCACTTAGCAATCCGTTTGTGCGTGTGTATGGGTGGTTGTGTATGCCGTGTGTGGATTATGTGTGTGTTTGATGTTTTGTGTGTCACAAATTGTTATTTTTTTTTAAGATGACCTCAATTGAAAGTTTTGAACTTCAATTGGAACCAAGCTTCTGCCATATATGTTGTATGAGGTCAAGTCATGTTGAAAGGTCAAAGTTCATGTGAGGTCAGTTGAAAAATGGGGTAAAATTGCCCTAAATTGAACATGAAGTTCAATGAACCAATCTTGTTGTCATATGTGCACCATGCGATTGCTCTCATATGTTTGATGAGGTCAAAGGTCGTGTGCCAGGTTCAAAGGTCATGGGGCGGCCCACGGCTTAATAATTCTTTGAATATAGCGAAGCCGAACGCCTAGAACCTCGAAATTCTAGTTTTTTTCTGATCTTTTGGGACTTTGATTTTTGCCCTTTAACCTGAAAAATAATGAAAATTCAATATTTTTAATTAAAGAAGCAGGTGGTGATATTCGAACCCAGAAGACCTGTGTCATGGCTGTTCGGGGTTAGGTAATCTAACCATGCAATTCGACCAGTGAGAATTGCGGTCTGGAAGCAATTCTAATCCTTGATAACAACCTTTACGGAATAAATCTATATCGCTAATTTGTGATGCAGCCCCCCAAATAGCAACCTCGGGAACGATTGGTCACAACGATGCTCCAGGAGCCATAAATGGTGGTCAATCTCACAGAATTATACAGCATGCAGCCCATACCATGATACCACGCTCTTTAAATAGGAGACTAGCCCGTGCAGGGGAGATTATATCGATCTACAGCTTAACAAGACTCTTGTAGGATAGCTTCCATGAGTAATCATCTTCAATATTTTTGGTTAGTGAGACATTACTCCACTGTCCCTACTTTTTCGGATTGACCTATACTGAGACAGTGGAGCTACTCATGTAACGCAAAAATGGCAGACGTTTTGGGCAAATGAGGTATTACACTTGATTCCGTCATTGCGCTTTATGACATTAAGTAATTTAGTCGGGTGGATATGGTCCAATTAATGCCCGACCAGGTACAGTTGAGTAATATACAAACACAATATTTTTGCTGAAAATGATCGGGTGTGTAGACAATAAGAATCTCCCGGGTGCCACCTGTGCCATGCCCCTTGCATTTTGAGAAATCCAAGATGGCGTCGCCATAAATGATAACTATATATTCACCCTATATTATCAAACTATTGCGTTACTATCAATACTATAGGATCCAATGAAATCCAGTGTATGGCACTTGTCACATTAAGGCATACTTCAAATGAAAATGGAAGCCAAAAATCAAATAATTTAAATTGCCTCTTACAGCAAATACCTGCGATAAAAAATAACATTGAGTACTTAGATTATGTTGTTAGATACCATAAATGTATCTATGATACTTTAAAGTTGTAACAGACGTCAATCAGAGGGCAGGCCAAAATTGAATATCTTTTAAACAACACTTGACACAAATTTCTAAATATTACCTTCACGTATAAATGATTTGTGTCAATGAACAATTAGAAATGTATTATGATCATAACCAAGTGATACGAGGTAATCCGATGTCATAAAAAACGTGTCAAATTAATAAAATTGAGTGCAATATATTGTGAAAACAAATGTAATTCCTATGGTATTTTGAGAAACTTTGCACCATATGGTTTTATTTCGATTTTGGCGGCATTTAAAACAAATTGAAATGTAATGTTGTACATTGGTAGGATCACCGGTACATTCTAATGTCTTGGCACATTTATTTCGATTTGACTGCTTGTAATCACAAAAATACAGTTTTTTTTTCTCTATACCAGGGAATCGGCCCCTGGCCGTGTCGAAATGTCTCTTACATACACCTATTTTCGCCTAGCAAACTTAAAATATGTGGAATACCATCATAATTGAGTGTAAGGGAATAGGCATTTTAATCACGATATCGTTAATGGGTATTGGTGATTACGTCAGGATATTGAAATGATCAGAATCTATCCAGCAGATTGAGACAACTAAATCCTAGGTCGCTTATTGACAATAATTTATCTGGCGTTCTTCCCACTCTACATGTTTCTAAAATTGTCTTTGGGCCAATAACAATGGCATGATTGGCAAAACGTCCACCCATTCTCCCCAACATTCACTTAAAAAATACACTTATAATTCCGTCGTACCTCATTACGGTCTTATGATGCTTAAATTTGGTGACGATCATCATACACTTACACTTGATTTCCCTTCAAAAGAGGGTTATCGGACCTTAGCAATTCTACTGTGGCTCTTGATCACACAGATCCTTTGTTTTCTTCCTTCTCAATGTGAAAATCGATGAAGATTACAAGCTGCCGGTGGCAACTTTCATATTCAGTTCCAGATGGGCTTCTCCCTGCTGATCTACTCGGGTGAAGACTTTTTTAACATCGATTAATTATCATTCATAGATATAGGGATGTATCCCTCATCACTGCAACGAATTCTGTACTTATCAGCAGCAACACTTCTAGATCTCAAGGACACTTGCTCTGCAATCTTCTTTCCAAGGACTATAATCGTCGCCCTTTCCTTCAACTCCGAGAATGAAAGAAGAGAATATCAGTACTTAAAACTCTGCTGAATGATCATGAACTCATATTGTTTTGTGGCCGCAGCTATAGTGCTAGACCCATAGCAACGTTGTGAGTGGGTATGTGTGGAGGTATGTATGCGTTGCGTGTATGTGGGTGTGTGGATGTATGTGTGTGTCACTAAATGGTTTTTTTTTGAATTTACCGCAATTGAAAAGTTGAACTTTCATTGGAACCAAACTTCTGCCATATGATGTTGATGAGGTCAAAGTCAGTTGAAAGGGGGCAAAGGTCATTGGGTCAGTTGAAAACTGGGGTTAAAATTGGACCTAAATTTGAAAATGAAAAGTTTCAATTGGAACAATCTTGTGTAATAGGTGCCACCATGCGATCTCTCATATGTTGATGAGGTCAAAGGTCGTGTGCCAGGGTCAAAGGTCATGGGGCGGCACCACGCTTATCTTCTTTGAAATATAGCGAGCGCGAAAAGCCGGAACCGTTGAAATTCTAGTTTTTTTGATTTTTGGACTTGAATTTTTTATAGAACCTGGAAAAAAAAAAGGAAAAAACAATAATGAAAATGCAAATTTTTAAATTAAAAAGAAGCAGGTGTGTGATATTCGGAACCCGAGAAGACGGTGCATTCGTTAGGGTTAGGTATTAACCAGCATTAGACCAGTGAGAAAATTGGCGGTGCTGGAACTGAAATTCTAATCCTGATACTTTACCGAATAAATCGATACTGCTATTTACAGCACCCCAAAAATAGCACCGCTCGGAACGAGTGTACAACGATGCCAGGAGAATAAATGGTGGTCAAAATCTCACAGAATTATACAGCATGCAGCACTTATACCATGATACACCGCTCTTTAAATAGGAGGACTAGCCCGTGAGGGGAGATTATATCTATTTCTACAGCTTAACAATACTCGTTAGGATTAGACTCCAGAGTCATCATCTTCAGTATTTGTGGTAGTGGAGACTTACTACACGTCCCTACTTTTTCGGATTTTGACCTATACTGAGAAGTGGGCTCAGTCATGTAAACAAAATGGGCAGGAAAGACGTTTTGCACCAATGAGGTATTACAATTGATTCAGTCAAGCGCTGTTATGACATTTAGTTGGGTGGATATGGTCCAAATTATGCCCTGACCGAAAAGTTGAGTATATACACAAATTTTTGTGAAAATGACTTTAGAATCAGGGTGTTGTAGAATAAGAATCTCCCGGGTGCCACCTGGGCATCCTTGGGCACTTTTGGAGAAATCAAGATGGCGTCGCCATAATAATAATTATATACGTCAACCCTGTATTATCAAACTATGGAGGTACTAGCTATACTATAGGATCCATGAACAAGTGTATGGCAAAAAACTTGTAAATTACGGCATTACTTCCAAATCAAAATGGAAGCCAAAGCTAATAAATTAAAAGATGCCCTATAACAGCAGATACTGCGAAAAAATAAACATGACGTACTTAGATTATGTTGTTCGATACAATAAAGATATCTATGATACTTTTAACGTTGAAATGGACGGTCACTCATAGGGCAGCCAAAACGTGAATATCTTTAAAAACACTTGACACAAACTTCTAAATATTACCTGCAAGTTATAAAATGATTGTGTCACATGAAACATCGAAATGTACCTATGATCATACCAAGTGATACCAGGTTAATCCCGATTGATTAAAACCGTGTCAATTGATAATATTGCGTGCACTATATGTGAAAAAAGTAATTCCTATGGTATTTTGAAAACTTGCACCCTTATTGGTTTTATTGCGATTTTGGCGCATTTAAAAAACAAATTGAAATGTTGTGGGACCATTGGTAAGGTAGATCAAACGGTACATTCTAAGTAATTGGGCACCATTGATTTCGAATTGACGGCTGTAATACTTATAAATTTGTGTCAAGTTTTTGAAGATGTTTAAGTGTGGCTCCCATATTGAGTGCGCCATGTTACAATTTAAAAGTATCAGAACATATATTTATTGTGTTTAATAACAATAAACCATAAGTAATTCAAGTCTATTTTTTATCGCTAGGTATTTGATGTGGTAAGGCATATTTAAAATTATTGGATTTGCTTCCCATTTTGACTTTGAAGTATGACTTACTGTACAAGTGCCTTACACTTGTCATTGGATTCTAGTATATCTTTAGTCACTCCATAGTTGATAATATAGGGTTAAATATATTAATTATCATAAGGCGAGCCATCTTGGATTCTCAAAATGCCCAAGGGTTGCCCATGGTGGCACCCGGCAGATCTTATTCTACACACCCTAATCATTAATTTCAGCAAAAAAATGATATATACTAATGTCGTACATGAAAGGTCGACTGACTAATGTGAAGTAGTGCTTGAAGGAAGAATGGCCAATACTCTTTGCACAATGGCGACTTCTATAATAAAAAGTCTACCGAAAAATGGTGTGGTTCCCTCAGCGCCCGGTCGAAAATCGCCTAAATTTACAGTAACCTGTAACTCAGTCTAATCGCTGAATTCGGCACCCAATACAGCCTTGATATTTGCGTATTGGACAGTATTTCCGTGGCTTTACGCAGTACAGGTTATTACTTGCTTAGAATATTTTACTTAAATATTAAAAAATGATTATAGGGCATTGTTTCAGGTTGATTAGTACATGTAAACAAGTCTCCATTTCAAATTCCATACCTACGCAACCCTCGATGGGACCCTGCTGAGTGGAATGCTTTTTGTCCATCATCCAACAGAGGGAACCATTTTTAATGTTCCTGGTTTAAATTTTAATATTTTCTATACTCACAAGTATCAAAAATTACTTTTCTTTATTTTTATTATTTTGTAGTTATGGGTTGATTTTCTTGAATAAGAATCAATTTTAATGGAATAATTGGAGGAAAAGGAAAATGCCCGCAGATGTGTACTAAATTTTAAGCAGTTTGTGTTTACCAACAAAATAGCATGGGGTTTTTTCTCTGGAATTGACATATTTCTTTTTAAAAATAGATGAAAAATAATATTTCAGTAAGAAAAGTGCTTTTTGATTCGCAAAAAATGATGAATTTTGAGGTGATTCTGCAGTGTGTGGTTTGCTGGATTGGTTCAAATCGGAACCCTGTTGCATAAATGTTCAACCATAGGCTAATAAACGGAAACATTTCCGGATTAGATAGACATAAAAGTGCTGATCTTGTGTCTATACTTGTTATTCACAAATGTTGGAAACCAAAATATTAAGGAAGAAACAAATACAAAACGTTAAGGATGGAATGATAGTTGTATATTGAGACGTTTCAGGCTAGAAAACTTTTTAAAACATCCGACTGTGCGACCTCTCGATTTTAAGATGTTGAGGGCACACAACAATATTTTTAGCCTAATAGGATAGCCGCTCGTGCACACGAGCAGTCGCATTGGGTCGAATACCACTATTTAAGCAGACTCTGGCACAAAAGTGATGTAAATAAGTACCTAAAAGGGGGAGTGTTTCTAATGTTAATCCATCCAATGATTTTGGGAAATAAATTTCGATTCCTGTTCCAAAAATCCAGAATTTCTTCCACAGCTAATGCTCATGTCGGCTTCTGGCAGTAGTTGACGGGCCCGGGGAATCCACGCTAAGGACATAGTGCGTAAAATTAAGGAATGAGCAAAATGGAAATCTCACGCCTGATTTTGATGACATGTATATGAATTTCGCCCAACTCGTGAGTAGTAAAGACCATGCGCAGATAAAGAAACCAGCCAGTTACAAAAAGCGACAAAGGACACCTCGATATAAATTGGACAAAATACACTGACTCGAGTTGGGCAGGCACGGCGAATTTTGGTGGGTAATCCAGTTGTATGATAAAAAACAGTTGGCTCAGGCGAAGGAAGTGTATGGTAATAGACATCTACTATACCACATCTTGGCATGGACGTCGGTACCATGGTGCAAAACAACAAAACACGTGGATTTACCTTAATTAGCATGAGCCGAAGATGGCGATGCTGAGATTCTATAATGATCCTTAAGTCGGTGCTCAAATTAAATTTCGCACGAGAAGTTGGTGGTGATTTTCAGAAAAAAATTGCGCGTAACCAGACGAAACATGCTTGTATGATTAAAAGATAATTCTGCAATTATAATTACACCGACCAAGGAGAACACATTGAACACATAAACTATACCATATCTGTAGCAATACAATTGCATTGAGATCATGTTTCTAATCACCCCAAGGCACACCATTAGATTTAGGGGTGAAGAATAGTTTTTTTGAGGGGGGGGGAGGTTAATACCCTCTGACACAAAAACTATTAAATTAAGAAATAAATCAAACAATTTAACACAATGATAAATAATATATTTAAAGGACGAAATATGACATACTGAAGGGGTTTAAAAAATGCCACATAAAAGAAATGATGAATCTGCCCGTCCACTTTTAAAAGTCTAATGGTTCGTCTCTTTAATCATGCAAGCTGGGAAATTCCATTTGCCTTTGGCGCGCTGCGGTCACGTGGCATGTTTACTAAAAATAAGAAGTGAATCGAGGTCAACTGATGCAATATTCAAGAAAAACATCGCTTAAAATTTAGTTGCTCTGACGGTTTTGGGGTTCAGCTTGTTATCTTGAGTTTACTGAGCGTTATTTGGAGATTAAGGGCCCTTATCCCTAGATAAGGATTCTTATCTAGAGATAATCTTTGTACACCTCAGATAAGGACCGTTATTTGTTTGGTTCAGCTCTGTTATATAAAGATACGGACCGTTATTTGGGGTTCAGCATTGTTAACCCTTGATAAGGACCGTTTTTATTGTGAGGTTTCACTTTGTTAACCCCAGAGAAGGACCGTTATTTAGGGTTTAACTTTCTTATCTCGGATCGCTTGTTTCACTTAAGATAAGGCATGTTATTTGGGGTTCAGCTTTGTTAACCCAAGATAAGGATCTTTTATTTGGGGTCAGCTTTGTTATCTGCCCAGTTAACGAAGCGCTATCCCTCCAGTTAACGGAGTGTTATTTGGGGATAAGGCTTCCTTACTAGGGATAAGAAGAAAGTGATACCTTGTGCTTCCATATACGCGCGTACATGCCGCCTGTTGGAAAAAAGACCCTTTTTACGCGTTGTCTTGTACACGCATCATATCCACCGATGACTTACAAGTCGCCGCCCCCCGGGAACAACAACATCACTGGTGAGGGGGGTCCATTGACCCTACCTACCCTTGCACTTAGACCGTATGCACTTAGCGTTAAGAATCACTTCTGTATTTTGGATGAACACATTACATTCAATAAGTTTTAAATTCTGTTTGAATGATTGCCGTGTTTCTTAACACTGTGTTGGATTTATTTGGTCTAACAACAACGCAAGTTTGTGTTTACCTTAAATGTTTAATGTGCCCAAATTCACCAATAGCAGTCAGGTTTAGGGCAACCCAAGAGATTTTCTTACAGATTTGACTTGCCTAACGTTGAAGACCTGAAATTCCGATAAACCCAGAATTTCAGTACCAGAACAACAGTTGGTACACAGTGATTTTGCTAAATTTTGCCTCTTTGAGTTGAATCAGGGATAGTGGGGTGTCTTTAACCTTTATTACCTGACTTTTTTGACTGGTGGATTAACAAACAAGTGTACGGTCAATGTAATGCTAAATATATCCCAATATAAAACTCTTAAATATAGGGGCAACCATGTTGGTTACAAATCGAACATTAGTTTTGAGGTGTTCGTTAATTTAGAGTGAACATAATCTATGCACATTATTTTAACTTTTCTCAGCTCACAATATACATCCAAGTTTTTTTTTGGTCCTCTCTATAACCAATGGAATCGGCCTGGAGTGTCGAAAATCGTCTCTTACATACACCTCTTTTCGCTCTAGCAAAACTTAAAATATGTGATACCATCATAATCTGCGTGAAGGGATAGGCATTTTAAAATCACTATAATCGTTAATGGGAGTCCCTATTGTGATACGTAGTGATATTGAAATTGATCATTCAATCTATCCAGCAGATTGAGACAACTAATTTCCTAGGTCTATTATTGACAATATTGATCTGGCCGTTCTCACACTCTACAATGTTTCTAAAATTGTCTTCTGGCCATACAATGGCATGTCTGCACAGTCCACCCATTCTTTTCTTCCCCCAAGATTCACTTCCAAACCTCTAGAATTCCCTCGTCCTTCCTACGTGTCTGATGCTGATATTTGGTGCGATCATATACACTTTAACCTTGATTCTCCTTCAAATAGGTTATCGGAACTTATAAGCAATTCCTCTGTGGCTGATCACAACAGATCCTTTGTTTTTTCCTTCCTCACTTTGAAAATAGATGATATTTACAAAAGCTTCAGTTGGCAACTTTCATGTATCAGTTCCATCATGTGCTTCATCCTGATTAATCTACTGGATGAAGACTTTTTTAACTCGATTCCCATTCTCATCATTATGACATAGATATAGGGATGTATCATTCATCACTGAACGAATTCTGTACTTATCAGCAACACTTCAGATCTCAAGGACACTTGCTCTGCAATCTTCTTTCCAAGGACTCTAATCGTCGCCCTCTCTCTTCCTTCAAATCGAGAATGAAGAAGGGCATCATCAGTACTTACAACTCTGCTGAATGCTCATAACTCAGATGGTTTTTGGGGGCCGCAGCTTGCTGGCGTACACTTATTCCATCCGTTGTGCGTGGTGTATGGTTGTGGATGATTTATGCGTGTGGTGTATGTTTGTGTGTGGATGTAAGGTGTTGGGCACTAATTTTTTTAATTTTTTTTTAATTTACCTCACTTGAAAAGTTGAACTTCATTGGAACCAACTTCTGCCTACATGGTTAATGAGGTCAATGGTCATGTTGAAAGGTTCAAAGGTCCAATGTGATGTTAAGTTGAAAAATGGGGTAAAATGAACTAAATGAAACTTGAGTTCAATTGGACACAAATCTTGTTTCTAGTTGCACCAAGCGATCTCTCATATGTTGATGAGGTCAAGGTCGTGTGCCATGTCAAGGTCATGAGGCGGCCCACGGCTTATATTCTCTTGGATAAAGCGAGCGCGCAAAAGCCTAGAACTGCGAAATTCTAAGTTTTTTCTGATCTTTTTTGGACTTGAATTTTTCTCTCTACCTGAAAAAATAATGAAAATTTCAATATTTTAAAATGAAAAGAAGCAGGTGGATTTCGAACCCGCAGAAGACTGTGTCATGCTGTGAGGGGGTAGGTATCTACCCATGCATTAGACAGTGAAATTGCGGTGCTGGAACTGCAATTCTAATCCTTGATAACCTTTACGGAATAAATCGATCCTGCTATTTTGTGACATCAACAGCACCCAAAATAGCCCCGCTCCTGGAACGATTGTCACCCAGATGCTCACAGAGCATAAATGGTGGTCAAAATCTCACAGAATTATACAGCATTCAGCATTTACCACGCTCTTTAATAGGGAACTAGCCAGTGCAGGGGAGATTATATCGATCTACAGCTTAACAAGACTCGTGTAGGATTATCTCCATGAGTAACATCTTCAATTATTTTTTGTAGTGAGACTTACTGCACTGTCCCTATTTTTCGAATTTTGACCTATACTGAGACAGTGGACTACATTCAGTAAACCAAAATTGGGCAGACGTTTTGCAATGAAGGTAGTACAATTGATTCCCGTATGCGCTGTATGACATTGTAAGTAGTGCTTGACGGAAGGAATGGCACTACCTCATTTGCATCAAGGGTACTTCTATATGGAAAAGTCCTACCTAAAAATGTGGTGTTTCCCTCAGCGCCCGGTCGAAAAATTCGCCTAAATTTCACAGTACCTGTCCTCTAGTCTAATTCGCTGAATTCGTCACCCAATCCAGCCTTGATATTTGCTGCGTATTCTGGACAGATTTTATTTTCCTCGGCTTTACGGGTCACAGGTTATTACCTTGCTTAAATATTTTTATAAATATTAAAAATGATATATGCATTGTTCAGGTTGAATATTACATGTACAAGTCTCCATCAAATTCATACCTACACCATCGATGATACTCGCTGGGTGGGACATGTTTTTGTCCCATCATCCAAAGGGTGAACATAATTTTTCCTGGGTTACATTTTAATATTTTCTCATATCACAAGTCTCCAAAATCCTACTTTCTTTATTTGATATTTTGTAGATATGGTTGATTTTTTCTTGAAAAGAATCAATTTTTAATAATTGGAAATTGGAAGGAAAATTCCAGCCATGTACTACTTTTAAGCATGTGTTTACCCAACAAATAGCATGGGGTTTCTCTGGATTTGACATATTTCCTGTTAAAAATAGAATTGAAAAATATATTCAGGTAAAAAAGTGCTTTTGATTTGTTCAAAAAAATGAGAATTTTGAGGTGAGTTCTGCAGTGTGGTTTGCTGGATTTGGCTTTCAAATCGGAACCCTGTTGCATACATGTTCAACATAGGATATAAACGGAACAGTTCCGCATTAGAAATAAAAGATGCTGATCTTGTGCTATTCACTGGTTTATTATTCCAATTTGAACCCAAATTATGGGTCAAACAATACAATAACGTTCATGATGGAATGATAGCTGTATATCTGAGACGTTGTCAGGCTAGAAACTTTTTTAAAATCCGACTGTGCGACCTTCTTCGATTTTCAGCTTTTTGAGGCAACACAACAATATTTTTTAGGCCTAATGAGGAGTAGCCGCTCTGCAACACGATCCGTCGAATGGGTCGACTTACCATTTATTTCAGCAGACTCTGGCACAAAGTGATGTAATAATACCTAAGATTGTTTCTAATGTTCATCCATCAATTATTTTGGAAATAAATTTCGATTCCTGTTAAAATCCAGAATTTAATTCCACCGCTAAGGATAATGTTTTCGCTTTCCTCCTTGGCATGACGGGCCCGGGGAATTCCCACACCACCACCGCCTAAGGACATAGTGGTGGGAGTGGGCTTAACAAGGAATGAGCAAAAGGGGAAATTTCCACGCCTTGAATGTTGATATACATGTATAGAATTTTCGCCCAACTCGTCAGTAGTAAAGACATGCGAAATAAAGAACCAGCCAGTTTTTAAAGGAAACACCCGATAAATTGGACAAAATACACTGACGAGTTTGTCAGGCACGGCTCATTTTGGTGGTAGATCATTTTTTGTATGATAAAAACATTTGGCTTCATGCGAAAGGAAGGTGTATGTAATAGACACACTATACCAACTTGGCATGGCGTCACAATGGTGAAACACAAAAACCGTTTATTTACTCTTAATATATGCCATGGCCCGAAGATGGCGATGCTGAGATTCTATAATGATCCTTAAGTCGGTGCTCAAATTAAATTTAGCACGAGAAGTTGGTGGTGATTTTGCAGATAAAATTGCGTACCAGACGAAACATGCTTGTTATGATAAAAGATAATTCTGGCACTTATACTACACCGACCAGGAGCTACACCATGAACACCATAACTATACATATCTGTAGCAATACAATTGCATGAGATCATGTTTCTATCACCCCAAGGACACACCATTAGATTTCAGGGGTGAAGAATAGTTTTTTTTTTTGGGGGGGGATGTAATACCCTCTGACCAAAACTATTAAATTAATAAATAAATCAAACAATTTAACACAATGATAAATATATATATTTAAAGGACGAAATATGACATACTGAAGGGTAAAAAATGCCACAATAAAAGAAATGAATCTAGCCCGTCCACTTAAAGTCTAATGGTATGTCTCATATAATCATGCAATGCTGGGAAATTCCCTTTGCCCTTTGGCGCGCTGCGGTCACGTGCCATGTTACTAAAAAATAAGAAGTTGAATCGAGGTCAACTTGATGCAATATTCAATAAAAACATTCGCTTAAATTTTATTTGCTCTGACGGTTATGGAAATTGCACACCACTTGCGAATTTTATATAAAATTCTTGGTTGTTATTTAGAGTTATATTGCGTTTGAATTAATATAAGTTGCACAGTTTGTTCACTTGTAAGACAAAAAAGTGTTGAAAATATGACAAGACCTCTATAATTCTTTTATTGTAGGTCATATGAGAATTTGCACTTGTTTTATTTCGAGTTGTAGGCTTATTACGTTTGAATTATCAGAAGTTACACGGTTTAAGGTGTTTTCATACTTCAGCGGGAGACGTCTGCAGACGCTAACCTTTCGAACATGCGTTTTATGCAACGCGTATGCTCATGCATCCCACTCGCAAAGCATGTCCGAAAGACTAGCGTCGGCCAATGTCTGCCGATGAAGTTATTCAGACATTCTTCTGTATCATTTTAGGTTTTTCGATTTTCAGGTATACAGTAAGGTAGTATAGTAATGTCGCCACTAATATTTTAATTTGGAGATGTAGGCCTACATGGACAAATATTTCCATCAAAGGTAAAACTACTTTAACACTTATGCGTATGGGGGTCAATGGATCCAAGATTCGGTTTGTGGCATCTTGCATTAGAACGCATAAAACTGACTGGATATTTATTTATGTATTTATCTAATTTATTTATTTAGTTAATTACACTGCAAAAACTAGGGTGTTAAAATTAACACTGCCGGTGTTCTAGAAGGACCACACCGAAAGGGTGTCAAAATTCAACACCTTTGGTCTTATTTTAACACCCTATTGTGTTAAACAACACTAAAAGCGTGTTATTTTAACACCAAATATTGTTAAAACTAACACAATAGGGTGTTAAAATAACACCACCTAAGGTGTTGAATTTTGACACCCTCTTGGTGTGGCCCTCCTAGAACACCGGCGGTGTTAATTTGAACACCCTAGTTTTTGCAGTGTAGTTAGTTTATTTATATTAATACCGATGGTCTGCGGGTGTGTCTGTCTATTTTCTCGGAGACTGGGGGTCGCACGTTCCTCAAACTTGGTGGGTGGGTGCCCCTTGATCTTCCAAAGACCGAGTTTGTATTGGTTAGGGGATCAAAGGTCATCGGGGGACTTCAAGGTCGAGGAGGTTATGCAAATGGGGTAAATGTGTATGGACATGAAACTTGGCTAAACTTGGTGGGATCGATTGTTGATGCCGCGGGTCATTCAAGCCAGGTGATCGTGAAACCCAGATGATCGCGAAAGTTCTCTAACTTTGGATTGCGCATCTTTTCGAATAGCATGCTCACAATCTTTGGATTAAACTCACAGAAAAGCTGAGTATCATCAGCATACGAGTGAAAGGTAACATTATGATTCCTAATAATGTCACCGACTGGATGAGTATACATTATTAAACCGTGCGGACTTACAATGGAGCCCTGAGGAACAGAGTAGTTGAAAATATGCTGCTTGGACATTTCATTGTTAACCATCACTCGGGTATAACGTCAGTGAGATATGATTTAAACCAGGAATGCGCAGTCCCTGTGATCCCAAAACTGGTTTCAAGCCTTTTAATCAATATATCCTTGTCAGTGGTATCGAAGGCAGCACTCTATTCAATTAATACAAGTAAGGCAGCCTTATTAGCTTCCAAGGATGAAGGATGTAATTTCTAACCTGGAGAAGGGCTGTCTCAGTGGAATTGTGAGCTTTGTATACAGCTTGCAATAGCTCACCAAGATCATGATCGCCAACATGCTGTATTACCTGACGTGATGCTGCCTTCTCAATCAATTTGGCAATTAATTTATAATTTGATATTGGCAAGTGGCATATAGCTCTTTTATAGCTCTTTTAAGATCATGATGTACATCATGATATCTTTTTAAGTACAGGGATAATGATAGAATAATTATTTCAAAGTGTGAGGAAATATGCCCGTCAAAGAGCATTGGTTACTATCCTGGTGGTGATCGGTAATAGACATTTCAATTTCTGTTTTATGAGCCAGAAAGGAAGTGTGTCCATAGTGCAGGCCTTGTTGGACATTTGGCCATTTTTTTCATCGACTTCAGAGTCAAAAAGTGATTTAAAAGCTGGCATATAACATTTGCAAATCCCTACCTGCCTGAACAAATTCTGCGCAAACAGTTATATTTTACCTTATCTTTTCAACCCTTATCGACAAAGAAAGTCAGAAAATGCAACATCGGCGTTATGTACACTGCAAATTTTGTAGAACACACGACGCATCGGGAAGTGTTCTGCATGTCGACCGGTGTTCGGAGAACACTTGCAGAACGTGTTGAATTGTAACTGATTTTGAACATCTGCAGAACGTGTCTTACGTGTTCTGGATGTGTTCTGTAGATGTACAGAAAACATACAGAACGCCTAAAACATGTTCTGCAGGTGTTCAAAATATGTTACAATTGAACGTGTTCAGCGAAATTTGCAGTGTAGTAGTCCCTTCATGTTTTTGTATTTAATGATCAATACCGGGGCTCAATATAATTTTAATTTGAAGGGAAAATAATGTATATAAGTTAAATGTCCTCACATATTCCTTGTAAGGTAGCGTAGTATTGTGGCTAAGTATTTGGTTTCATATGCAGAGGGTCCCGGGCTCGATTCCCAGTTAGTAAAGCTAACATCACAGGGTACGGACCTGATCATTTATTGCATATCCGCCATTTTGGATTTTTGACCAATTTTCCTATATTTTGTGGATTTTGAAACCAAAGACGAATTTTTACTTCAATTTTTTTAGTCTTAAATTAATCCTTATCAAATTATCTTGTATATAGAACATTTCAATGGCTTGTCTTCCACTTAATTTTCTTCTGATGACTATTTTGTGTGCACCTGAAAAACAATAGCTTCACGGCCGCCATCTTGGATTTTCAGCCAAATTTCTATTAATTTGCAAGTTTTATTGCATTTTGAAACCATGGACGAATTTTTTCTTCAATTTTTTCAGCCCACAACTAATTCTATGATAATTATCTTTCATATAATACAAGTAAAATGCTTGTCTTCGACCTAGTTATAATTTTTTGAATAAATGATTGAGCCGTCTATGTACACGAAACCCTGTGACATGCATAACATTTACAAGATGATTAAATAATAGCTAACAAATAATGCAATGTAAAACTAGGCACGTAATACCGTTTTTCTTCGGTTTCTCTCTTTTCTCTTCGCTATTTCTCCACATACCTACAACATTAATTTGAGATCCAGCAACTTGATTAATTAATTGGACCAACTTGATAATTTACTTTGTGTACTAGTTTAACTAAATAAGCTAAATAAAGTAGTGTACGTGTGATTTTGAGTACATGTTAAAAAAATTGTGAAAATTTGTACTGATTCAAAATTTTGAGCTATCTCAATTAAAATACATGATTAGTGATAACTTGAAAGATTACTCATTAAAATTACTCAATAAAATTAAATGCAACCGGGTTACATTTAATTTTATTGAGTAGATACAGGATTTTTTTAGTGTAGGCCTATGTCACAACGATCGCTATAATTGTGTCTGAGCCCTAGCTGTTCAACTTATGGAAAAATGCACCTCAACTTTGAACCTTTCTATAAAATATAATATTATCCAAGGGGGTCAATTTTATGATCGATATAAGTAATGTGACACGTCTTGCACCTAAATAAATAACCAAAATTTACCTGGCTCCTCCTTAGTGAGAACATGCGTAAACAGTTTCGCATTTAAACAAAAAAAAAAACGGGTTTTGACCCGTATTTTTATAGTGCGCAATACTTTCCAGTTGTAACATTGTTATTGCTCCCATTGTCCCTACAAACGTGACGTAATGTCCATAGGAAAGTTACAACTAGTGTTTTTCGTAGAATTTATGCAGATTCGTCTCACAAAACGGCATTTTATTTTCTGAGTTTTTAAAAAAAGCGGGACTAAATGTTGGCCGAAATGATATTCAACAGGGGGGTAATGCTAAACAGAGCCATTCATATTAGGCCAAGTAAAAGAATAAACCAGTTGATCGCCCCCACTCGCTCCGATTTTGGACGCCGCACCGATTTTTTTTTTTATTTGTTATTTAAAAAACACACCAAAAACAAGGGGAAAAATAGGTGCAATTTGCTTGACACGTGGACAGTATGATATAAAACCATTTGGTGATCTACATTAATGCAACTTAAGTTAAATAACTTAACTGCACCATAAAACTATCTTCAGATATATCACGGTGGCGATTTTAGACATGGCTCGTTCCGTCGTGCGTGCAAGTCCTAAATCACAGTGGAAGATCGGTCTTTAACAGCTGATAGTTTCATCAACCGGGTTGATCAGGCCTGGAAATTCTTCTTGGGGACATTTTAGACCTCAACGTCATCTATGATGTGGATAATGGTTTGTGGCTCTCCAACAATCGCAGTTGCGTTGGTGAATGATGAAGTTCTTCTACTCGATCTTTGTTGAAGGAGGAAGTTCTTTGTACGACCTAAGCCTCGGGTTTCTGAGTCTGTTGAGGTCGACCATGCTTTCATATCAAGGTCACAGCCTTTGGGGCTTGCTAGATGGGCGTCCACAAACTGCTTAGGTTTCAAAGTTATACAGGATGACCACTTGCTCATACCATCTGTCATTGACCAGGATGATCGATAGGATCTGTGACTGCAGTGTAATGGATGGGGTAGCAAAGTGATCGTGGAATGGAATTCTCTGATCCTCAAAGCGTGTTGGTGGTGGGGATTAGGTACCAGTTCATCCCATTTCTTGCGGAGTTGATCGTCTGAAGGTTCCTCCTAGTTTGCAGAAGCCATGCCAGACAGAATGGAAGATATTCTACAGGCGTCGCCCAAAGGTCAAACCATAACAAGTCTCATTGCACCATTCAGACCAAACATCAATCTTGTGTGGGAATGTACACTGTGACTCCATAGTCGTGCAGCGTATTCAGCAGGTGGAGTATGCCAAGGCAACAGTGATGTAGTAAGGAGTCAAAAAGATGCACCCCATCCAGTTTCTTCGAGCCTTGGAGGAGGTTGACACGAGATGCGTCTTGGAGCGACCCTGCCTTTGGTGTATTGATGAAGTACGGTGCGGTCCTTGTGACGCCAAGGTACTTCGGTGTGGGGTAATGTGACAGTTTTTCTTCCTTTTAGAGTGATGTTAAGTTCTCTTTTGCGCATCGATTGCAAGGTGGAAACAGAGCTGACGGTTCTGGGGTTTGCTGAAGTTGTTCAAGTGCCATCGGTGGGAAGAAAGAATTGGCTTACAGTGATAGGCTTTCTGCAAAAATGTTCTAAGGACAAAGGAATCAGGCAGCTATTCCAAGGGCTCGTTTGTCGTCTGCGGAGGAGTATGCGGAACAATCTTCCTTTGGCATATCTGAGAGTCGAGGTTGAAGAGATGGGTGCCAGGAACAGACAGAATCCTGTGGGACACCATTCCGAATGTTTGCGCTTCTACTGTCAGACTGTTGCCCATTTCATGTCTCCAGGACGAAAGTTCTGTCTTGGATGAGCAGTAATAATGGAACATGGTGGCAGTCATTCTTTGAAAATAATTAAATTTACTAAATAACAAATACTAAGGGGCCTCCCTGCACCAAACTTTTTCAAAAAGTCCGGACGTCAACTGGTTTATTTTTTTACTGGCCTCAATGCCACACGCATTTGCACTGACAATCAAATTTCCCGCGTAAAATCAATTGAGACTTCCAATGCGTAACTTGAATGACACTAATTTAGATACCCTGGGCCAACCCGGCAGTGAACAGGATTATTTAACCATGTGAGTGGGAAAGGTGGATTCAATGGTCTACTTCATTGGGAATGGTAAATCTTTAAATGCGTGAATTATCCGTTATGTGAATTGATGGGTAAATCATAATGGGGAACAAAGGTATCCATTGGCGTTTTACATTGGCAATCGGTAACATGGGTGCTCCATCGGTTCCTGTTTTAAATTTTGTCTTTTAATTAGATAATTAATGTATTGTAACATTTTCACTATCGTGTCAACCAGGAATTTTCAAACATAAGTAACTTAACAAATAATGTGTGTTATTTCTTTAAAGTCGATGTCCCGCCATAGAAAGTATTATTAAACATATTGATTTAAGCCCATACTATATATAATCACTTCAATTCTTTAAAATAGTTCTGACGTTTACATTGTGTGCAAACTGCCAAGAAAAAATTATAACTAGACAGTTTTAAACATCTTGTCACTTCTTGTGTTGCATGCGAATCCATTCCTGCGGATCATAATGGCTTCATAGTATTAGAACTCTAACCGATACAATTGCCCAGTGTGTACGTAAGTCGACTATTTCAGATACCAGGCCCTAACAGTGTACAATCAATTGCTGTTGTTAAAGCATATTAAGCACATTTGTGTCGGGTCGCCTTAGCGACCCGTCTATAGAAAACACTGCTCTCAAAATGCGAGAAGGAGTGATTTCTAATAGTGAAGGTATTTCATTTAAATGTTTCTTTTATGAAAAAGATCTAGCGTACTTACTATTAATTTTGGAGTGATTTTAGTGTTGGGTTGTTGTTGTGTCATGCGATGCCAATTCAGACAAAGAATAAATTAATTTGCAGTGATTTTGAAATGCCTTCTTTCTTTTCTTTAAAAAGGCATTTCTTTGATTTAGTCTATGTGAAGACTGCTTTTTTGATGGAGAGTTTGTTTAAAAGTTGCAGGATAGTAAAGGGTGAGGTAACAATAGGGGAGAGTTAGATAAGTAAGAAAATGATCAGGCCCCGTAGAGTTATACTACGTTATTGATTGAAGCTTTTGCCATGTATTGTGTTTTGATTATTAAGACAAGTTTAGGGGTAACATCTTATTGAAAGCAGTTAGGTGTAACCTACATTAATTAAAGCTTAAAATTGAGGATTCAGTTTTAAACATTTTGCGCCCAAATGGCGTTTTTATATTTCTTTATTGAAATGACAGGAAGGTGTAACCTTTACTGGTAAATACAGCTTATCAACTTGGAGGATTCAGTTGTTAACACATTTGCGCCCAATTGGGGCCGTTTTTCTAATTTTCTTTATTGAAATGACAGGAAGGGTAACCTATGTTAAATTAAAGCTTTGATAACTTGGGATTCATTTTTTAACACATTTGCGCCAATTGGGCGTTTGTTTCTATTTTTTCTTTATTGAAATGATAGGAGCGTAACCTATGTTAAATAAAAGTTATAACTTGGGATTCCTTTTTCAACACATTGTGCAGCCAATTGGGCCGTTTGTTCTATTTTATTTTTTGAAATACAATTTAAAAAACAAAAACCTATGTTTTAAATTACAGCTTTTAACTTGGGAAATTCAGTTGTTAACACATTTTGCGCCAATTGGCGTTTTTTCTATTTTCTACTTTTGAAAATTATAGGAAGTCGTAACTATGTAAATTAAAAGCTTGTAACTTGGGGATTCAGGTTTAACAATTTTTGCGGCCCAATTGGGCGTTTTTTCTATTTTCTTTTATTGAAATGACAGGAAGGTGTTAAACTATGTTAAATTAAAGCTTTTCAATTGGGGATTCAGTTTTTAACACATTTTGCGCCCCAATGGCCGTTTTTTTCTATTTTCTTTATTTGAAATGATAGGAAGGGCGTAACCTATGTTAAATTAATTAAAGCTTATAACTTGGGGGTTGAGTTTTAACACATTTGGGCCCAATTGGGCGTTTTTTATATGGCTTTATTTGAAATGACGGGAAGATGTAACCGATGTTAAATTAAAGCTTATAACTTGGTGATTGTTTTTTTAACACATTTTGCGGCCAATGTGGCGTTTTTTCTTATTTCGTTATTTGAAATGACAGGAAGTGTAACCTAGTTAAATAAAGCGTTTCATTGGGGATTCAGTTTTTTTTTATACACATTTGCGCAAATTGGGCGTTTTTTCTTATTTTCTTTTTTGAATAATAGAAAGGCGTAACCTATGTTAAAATTAAAGCTATAACTTGGGGATCAGTTTTAAAGGAAATATGTCATGATTTGAATATATGGAAAATTTGGTATGGATGGAAAGCGTAAGTAAAGTAGATTACATATAAATTCAAATTTTTTGTTTTTTATTAAAAATAATCAGAAAGCAGATCTTTTGCCCTTTTTAATTTCCCGCCCAATAGCTTACCTCGTGATAAAACGATTTCGAACAAATCACATTCGCAGGCAAATGGTGACGTCAAAGTGACGACCATCCATAATTTACGTCGTTGTGACCATCTCATATCGCAGTGTTGCCACTACTTCTATAATAATTAAAACAAACGAAATGAAACAAAAATATATGTCAGTCTGTAACTTTTTTCTAATTTATTTTACTTTCCATTAATCAATCAATATTACAGTGTCAGCAATAACCATTCGAGGTAAGTGTAAACACGATGTTTTGGTCATGACGTCACGAGGAGAGCAGAATTGGCCGCTTTTGATCAATGAAGCGTCGGCGAAAAATCGCCCGTTTTCTTCGATTGTCATAACAGCCAACTTAAAATGCCTCTATTTTGTTAATTTACATCAAATTTGTATTGATTTTTCGGGAATTAGTGATGTATGTACATATATTTTATGAATGTAATCAAACTGAGCTTGACAAAAATCGGACATATTTACATTTAAAACATTTTGCGGCCCCATTGCGAGTTTTTTTTCTATTTTCTTATTTGAATGGAAAGGAGGTGGAACCTAGGTTAAATTGAAAGCTTATAAACTGGGGATTCAGTTTTAACAATTTTGCGCCCCAATGGGCGTTTTTTCTATTTCTTATTTGAATGATAGGAAGGTAACCTAGTTATATAAAGTTTTTTAACTTGGGGCTTATAACTTGGGGTATTCATTTTAAACACATTTGCGCCCAATGGGGCGTTTTGCTATTTTCTATTGAAAATGACAGGACGGTGAAACTGTGTTCAATTAAAGTTGCAACTTGGATCTCAGTTTTACCCCATTTGCGCCCAATTGGGCGTTTTTTCTATTCTTATTGAAATAACAGGAAGGTGTAACTTAGGTTAAATAAAGCTTATTATAACTTGGGGATTCAGTTTAAACACTTTGCGCCAATTGGGAGTTTCGTTTTTTCTATTTTCTGTTATTGAAATGAAAGACGGGGTAACCTATGTAAATTAAGCTATACCTGGGGTATTCAGTTTTACCCCATTTGCGCCCAATTGGGCGGTTTTTCTATTGTCTTTATTGAAATGGGACGGAAGGTGTTGGAACCTATTGTTAAATTAAAGCTTATAAATTGGGGATCAGTTTTTTAACACATTTTGCGCCCAATTGGGCGTTTTTTCTATTTTCTTTATTTGAAATGACAGGAGAAAGGTAATTCTGATAAGTTCATTAAAGCTTAGAAAACTTTATGTGAGGTCAATGGTCACCCACCAAGGTCAAAAGGTCAACGAGGAGTTGTAAAACAGGTTCATTGGTTCTAATGCAATTCTTATGCTCATGTATCAAAACATTCTACTTGTATCAGGTTATGAGATTTCTTTTTATACAGTTTCTGTAATAAAAGTGCACTTAAAATAGAACAACCATTTACTCTTTAAATGCTTTTTACGGATTGTCTTATTTCTTGTAAAATTATGACTGGCGACCCGACCACAGGTTTTTTTTTAAATACTTGTTTAAGAGCGCCATTTTCCGGCCAAATTTTGAGATTCTTACAGCGTTGCATGGTACGGGCTTTGAAAACTTATTACTGACGTGTGAATGGTTAAGCTCGAAAATGTCGCTGGTGTCACAAAACGAAGGAATTTTGTACTTAGAATAATTAATATCCGGATTCCCGATAATCATTCAACGGTGCTGAGATAACGGCATTCAACTGTGAAATAGCGGGACAAATGCACGCATTGTACATATCTACGCCTATCCATTAGTGGGTTATTAGTTAGGCAAGGTAAGTAGAGGTTAGTATTCTGAGGTGGCACTATTCACTCATGTGACGGACATAAACGTAGCATTCCACGCTCCGCCGTTAAGCCCTGGGATCCCAATTTAATTAAAATCGCTTATTTTATGCTAAAATACGCATTTTTTTAGCATTCTCGTTTGAAGGTTATAGTTTCGTAGAAATTACCAAAATAACTCTGCAAAAATATCAAGTTTTGAAATTCAAAAAATATGTGCTAATATTGCTTTTATGGTCTATAAGTTGTGCTCACTGGCAATGCAATTGGACCAGATTTCTTTTAAAGCAGGACAGCAACTGTCAACACATTGCTTTGTTGTTTTATATAGAAATATGATCTGAGTTACACAACAACCTGTTGGACACTGGCAATTGCTCCTTGGAAGATTTCTTTTAAAAGCAAGGACAGCAACTCACACAAAGAGGTTCTATATTAGATAGAGAGGGTTAAAGCGTTACGTCATCTTTTAGCAATTCATCGGCTCGTCCCATGTTTTGCGACCACAAGAAAACATAGTGAGTACCAACAATAGAAAGCAATGGCTGCATCGCTTCTTCACCACCGCTGTGGGTGCCGATTGCATATACCCTAATCGTAGTGGATACAAATTGTGTGTGGTAGAGGTGGCCAGGTGTAATAATAGACTGCACCTGGATCATTGTGCTCAGATCACCGATTTCTAATAACACTAGATCGCGAAACGCCAGCTCAAAAGCGTCGTCCGTAAACATAGTTTCCCGCAGTGCGCTACTTATTTCCCTACGTGTGGTGTGATACCAATTTATTCATATATGCCTGATTTACATAGCGTGGTCGGTGTACCAATTTATCCATTATTCACGCATTTGCATAGTACGATGTACCGTTTCCAGGGCCAACAGGTTACGGCGAATGCGGGTACGCGGGCGGGCGTTTCGAATGGATGGACCGTTAATGAATATTTATAATTTTCAAAAACACGGTTACGGGGCCGCCATTCTTCAACACGGGCGTACGCTATCTAGTGTTATAAATAGGAAATTGTTGGCTCAGATACTCTTTTTCCATAATCCACGCGCGCTTAGGTGAAAAGATGTATTCATTGAGGCGGTTTATTTTAAATCAAGAGATCTGACGTGTCATTTCATTCGTTGTGTGGCCATGGTAAGACAAATTTAACCACCAACGCACCAACATCCAAACAAACTGAATTTTTGCCGGATTGTTTGTATAGAAATTGGACATTATGTGGTATTACAAGCCACCCAAAACTAATAATTTATTCCGTGCAAATCAAAATGTCAGCGCCCAAGCACAGCGACGAACTGGTTTGAATGGGCTCACCCCTCTTGAACTCAAATATCATTGCTTTTGTTGTTTCGATAGACATAGTGATCTGGAGATGCTACACAACCTTGTGGCCACCTGGCCAATCCTTCTGACAGATGTCTTTTGAAAGCAGAGCATCAGCTCTCACATACGTGCATATTATTGCTTTGTTGTTTTCCATGACGGCATCAAACTATCTCCTTCAGGTCAACGCAGTTGGCACCGAAACCAAAGCAAAGCTAGGCAGTATCAGCCAGTGAGCACCTGCAAGGCTTGTGCTTTTAAAATTCGCGCTAATATTCTTCGCACCTCTTAACATTCAGTAGACCAGGTGCTAACGTTGTTTGTAAAGGTTTATGTCACCTCATCTATAGAAAACAACAAGTAATGTATGTATGTATGTCTGTACTTACATTTTGATACATTGTGGGTTTAGTTCTAGTTTGAATTAACATTGTGGGCTTTCTTGACATGTGGGGTTAGTTTCTTGACATTTTGGGCTTATTCCCTCGTCTTCAAAGCCCTTTTTTGTAACACGGTTTACTCAAGGGGTGTGGTTATCACCCCTTCGTTTTTAAGCACCCGATGCTTCAATGGTAATTTTGATACCTAGGTCCTCCCCTTTCCATTGATACCAAATAAGTACCACATCCTAGTACGGCGTCACAATGACATCACAGTCCGCAAGTCTGCAAAATTGGCTTTCCACACAATAATAGGCGAAAATCCAGTTTTTGCCGCTAAATAACGTAGTAATATCGGATTTTCCATGCGGGTTTTCAGGTGTAAAATGAGGCATTGGCTAGTTTACTAAAGGTAGAGTTTAGAGCTACCCTGGGCATATATTTCAAAAATGCACCATAAAATAATCCTTGGGTGGCAACCACCCCCTTACACTTCGACTTTGACGGCATACCCAAACCCCGGTGACGGTGCTACCTTCACATTTTTTTTCGCTAAACGACCCGAAAGGATGAGAGAACGATACCAGAAGCTTTTTACGAAAGGTTTTTGGCATTTAGCCCACCGGAGCGAAGTTCCACTAGAGGAGGGTAACCCCCCCCCCCCTGTCGAGAACGAGGGTTAAACACTAGATTCTCAGTCTATATAACGGAAACACTGCGTCAACCTGGCCAACTGAGCAGGCCAGAAATTTAAATGTAATGTGGAAGGTGGAACGTCAAATGGATATTCTACCAAATCATTCCAAATTGGGGATATGATAAATTTAAATGCGAAGTAATTATTCGTTATTTGAATTGAGGTAAATCATCAATCATTGGACAAAACAATGTTAATATCCCATGTTTCTCCCATCTGTTTCTGTTTTATTTTTGTCTTTTTTAATAGACTATTCATTTACTGTAACCAATTTTCACACATCATCGTTTCAAAGTATAATTTTTAAACTAAGTAAATTAAAAAATTAAAGTGTTATTTCCTTTAAAGTCCAGCTGTCCCGCATGGAAAAGTATTCAAACATACTGATTTAAGCCCATACGACATCGGTAGGACATATTCCAACCTTACAGCACCGATGACATCAACTTCCGGCGTAACCTGAGTGCAGTCTTATTCAAAGACTAACGGTAGGAGGGCCCTCTTACGCACATACGAACGTCACACACAGACTTTGACAAAGGCTATCTAGGCTGGTCACAATAGTTAAATCTAAATGACCGTTATTGGAAATGTGGCACTGTTTTTGGGCAGCGAGGTTGATCCAGAACCTCGAAGGATTTGACGTCAGTAAGTTCTTCCTAAATTATCATGATACTACTAAGTAAGATCTTTTGAACGAAGTTTAAATGTGATTTTGTAATGTCAACTGAGACAGACATTGTCATAGTAAATTGCGACGTGGGCATTTCCCCAAATTAACGTTTTTGGGAAATCCCATGCCAAATCGGCAATTGTGGCCTACCCCCCCCCCCACCCCCCCCCCCCCCGCTATATCACTTCCATTTTTAAAATAACTTTGAAGCTTAATTTTGCATGAAAACTGCAAGAAAATTATAACAGAGGATGGCTGTGCCATCACTGCCACCCTTGTTGTGTCCCCTGGTAATCCTTCTTGTCAGATTTCTTTTTGAAAAAAGCGAGACCCCTAACTCACATACACACGTGGCATATATTGTTTTGTTTTTCTAGAATGGCTCAACTATCTCCTTCTCAAGAGTCAATATGTCTATAAACACCAGTATGTATGTATGTATGTATTTATGTATGTATGTAGTTGTATGTATGTATGATGTATGTATGTATGTATGTATGTATGGATGTATGTGTGTATGGATGTATTGTGTATTTATGGATGTATGTATTTATGTATGTATGTATGTATGTATGTTGTATGTTATGTATCACGTATTATGCCATGCAATGTTGTAGTATGCATGTGTACTTACATTTGATACATTGGGGGTAGTTCTATTGTTTGAATGAAACATTGTGGGCTTTTCTTGATTGTGGGTTAGTTTCTTGACATGTGGTCTTTAACACTAGATTCTCAGTCTTATAACGGAAACAAACTGCATCATAGTATTTACGTTTGTTCCGTAAAAGGTAGAAGGAGAGTAGAGAAAGGATTTTCAGTTAAGTAACGTTATAGGCTGCGGCGCAATCTAGTGGGCTAAGAAAAAATAGTAGTTATAAGAAAAAATGTCAAAAAAAGTGACCTTTTTAGTTTAAAAAATGTCTAAAAAGTGCCTTTTTGGTATAAAACTTTACCCCGTTACTATAGGACAAGTGTTGTCAAAAGACAAATGAAAAGTGGAGAGTCGAGGAAAATGGAAAAGGATCGGGGGTCACAAGACAAATGACAAGTGGAAGTAGGGGGATAAATAACAAAGAGGGTCAGACGACCAATGACAAGTGAGGTCAGGTGACAAAGACAAGTGGGGTCAGGTCACAAATAACAAGTTGTCAGGGACAAATAACAAGTTGGAGTCAGGTGACGCTAATTGGCGTCTGGTGACAATGACAAAGTGAAGTCAGTGGCAAATGACAAGTGGGGTCAGTGATAAATGGACAAGTGGATCAGGGACAAATGAAAAGTGGATCAGGAGGGAAGGCAGGTCACACAATTGAAAAGTTTTAGGGACAAATGAACAAGTGGGGGTCAGGTCCCAATGAAGAGTGGGGGTCAGGGGACAACATGACAAGTGTGGTTCCAGGAACAAATGACAAGGTCAGGTGACAAATGTCAAGTGGGTCAGGTGACAAATGACAAGTGAGGTCAGTGATTAATGAGAAGTGGGTTCCACAGGACAAATGACAGGTTGAGTCAGGGGACAAATGACAAGTTGGATAAGGGAAAATGACAAGTGGGGTCAGGTGACTAAAGACAATTGGTTCACGTGACAAATGACAAGTAGGGTCATGTGACAAATGGGGTCAGTGATAAATGATAATTTGGGGACACAAGACAAATGACAAGTAGAGTCAAAGGGAAATGACAAGTGCGGTCAGGGACAAATGACAAATAAGGTCAAGTGACAAATGAACAGTAGGTCAGGTGACAATGACAGTGGGGTCAGGCACAAATAAATAAAGTATGTTACAGTGATAAATGACAAGTGAGATCAGGTGACAATTGACAAGTGGGGGTCATGGCCAATGACAAGTGGGGGTCATGTGACAAATGACAAGTGGGTTCAGGACACTGACAAATGGGGTCACAGATGGCAAATGAGAAATGGGGACAAGGGACAAATGGGGTCAGAGACAAATGACAAGTGGAGTCAGTGAAAAATGACAAGTTTGGTCCACAAGACAAATGACAAGTGGAGTCAGGGGATGAAAAGTAGGGTCAGGGACAAATGACAAGTAGGTCAGGGACAAATGAAAAGTGAAAAAGGACAAGTAGGTTACAGTGATAAATGTGGGGGTCCGAAGACAAAATCAAGTGGAGTCAGGGGACAAATGGCAAGTCAGGCACAAATGACAAGTGGGATCAGGTGACAATTGACAAGTGTGGTGGTTTACTAGGGACAAAATGGCAAGTGGGGAGGTAATTGTGGACAAAAAGAAATTGGGGTCAGGGGAACATGATAAGTGGGGTCAGGTAACAAATGACAAGGGGTCAGTGATAAATGATAAGTGGGTGGTCACAATACAAATGACAAGTGGAGTCAGGGTCAAGTGACAAGTGAAGTGAGGTGACAACTTATCATTTTCCCCCTGAATCCCCTGACTCCACTTGTCATTTGTCTTGTGACCCCAATTTATTATTTTCTGACTCCACTTGCCATTTGTCCCTGAACCCGACTTGTCATTTGTTACCTGACCCCAATTGTCATTTGTCACCTGACTCCACTTTACATTTATCCCCGACGCCACTTGTCATTTGTCTTGTGGACTCCACTTGTCATTTATAACTGAGCCCACATGTCATTTGTCTTCTGAAGTGGGTTCAGGTGACAATTGACAAGTGGATTAGTGTCTCCCCTGATTCCCCTGACTCAATCTGTCCTTTGTCTTGTGGAAGCCACTTGTCATTAATCACTGACCTCACTTTTTATTTGTCCCTGACCTACTTGTCATTTGTCCCTGACACTACTTTTCATCCCCTGACTCCACTTGTTATTTGTCTTGTGGACCAAACTTGTCATTTATCACTGAATCGACTTGTCATTTGTCTTCTGACCCCATTTGTCCCTTGTCCCCATTTCTCATTTGCCATCTGACTTACGTCAGCTGACCCCACTTAATATTTGTCCCTGACAACTTGTTATTTGTGACCTGACCCACATTTCATTGTCCTGACCCCACTTTCATTGTCCCCTTGATCCACTTGGTCATTGGACCTAACTTACTTGTCATTTGGTCACCAGACCCATTTGACTCAGCTGACCCCACTTAATATTTGTCCCTGACACTTGTTATTTGGTGAACCTGACCCCCACTTGTCTTTTTTGTGCCTGACCCCAACTTGTCATTTGTCACCAGGACATACGCTTGTCATTTGTCACCTGACCTCACTGTCATTGACCACATTTGTCATTGTTCCCTGATCCCACTCTTCATTGGTCACGCTGACCGCACTTGTAATGTTCCTGTACCCACTGGTCATTTCCACATGAACCCACTTGTCATTTGTCCATGACCACATTTGTCCCTGACCCCACTCTTCTTTTTTTTTTTTTTTTTTTTTTTTTTTTTTTTTTTTTTTTTTTTTTTTTTTTTTTTTTTTTTTTTTTTTTTTTTTTTTCCCCACTTGTTATTATGTTACCTGACCCCACTTGTCATTTGTCCCTGACCCCACTTGTCGTTTGTCCCTGACCCCACTTGTCATTTGTGACCTGACCCCATTTGTCATTTGTCCCCTGGCCACACTCTTCATTTGTCACCTGACCTCACTTGTCATTTGTCCCTGACCACACTTCAGAGTGGGGTCAGGGACAAATTTGGTCAGGACAAATGACAAGTGGGGGTCAGGTGACAAATGACAAGTGGGTCAGGTAACATAATGACAAGTGGGGTCAGTGATAAATGACAAGTGGGCTAATATGACAAGTGACAAGTGGCGTCAGGTGACAAATGACAATTGGGGTCAGGTGACAAACGAAGAGTGGGGTCAGGGGACAATGACAAATGTGGTCATGGACAAATGACAAGTGGGTTCAGTGATTAATGATAAGTGGGGTCAGATGACATATGAGAAGTGTGGACAAGGTACAATGGGTCAAAAGGCAAATAACAAGTGGGGTCAGTGATAAATGAAGTGTGGTTCACAAGACAAATGGGATCGGACAAATTACAAGTGGGGGTCAGGTTACAAATGAAGAGTGGGGTCAAGGGACAAATGAAAAATGTGGTCATGGACAAATGACAAGTGGGTTCAGGAACAAACAAAAAGTGGGGGTCAGGTGACAAATGAACAGTGAGGCAGGTGACAAATGAATATGGGGTCAGGTAACAAACAAGTGGGGTCATGTGACAAGGATTGGTCACGTGACAATGATAAGTTGGTCAGGACAAATAGACAATGGATGTCAGGTTGACAAATGAGAGGGTTCACAAATGACAAACGAGTTCAAGTTCAAGTTCATATTGACCTCACCACCACATCATCAGTGATTTAACAAAACAAGTAACACAAATAATGATATTAAAATACAATTGTTTAAAGAAGATTGACATATATGCCCGTTAGGCATAATGAAGTCAAAGATATACTATTAGCATACAATAACAAAGCCTGAAATTATATTAGGTATGAGGAATGGGTCAGGTTACAAATGACAATGGTAGTCGGGACAAATAGATAAGTGAGGTCCAGGCTTGACAAATGTCAGTGGGTCAGGTGACAACTGAGAAGTGGGGGGTTCAGGTGAAAATTAAAAGTTTGGGGTCAGGTAACATAAGTAACGTGGGGTCAGATGATAAATGACCCCAGTGGGCTCATGTGACGTGGCGCAGGTGACAAATTGACATTGGGTCAGCTGACAACTGACAAGTTGGGTCAGGTGACACTGACAAGTGGGGTCCAGGTAACTATGACAATGTGTGGTAAGTGTAAAATGACATGGGCTCATGTTGGACAAGTGGTGTCCCAGGTGACAATGAACACGTTGGGATCAGTGATAAAGTGATAAGTTGGGGTCCAAACTGACATGGGTCCACTTGTCTTGTGTTTACCTGACCCCTTGTCATTTGTCACCTGACCCCAAATGTCATTTGTCACTAGACCTCCTTATCATTTGGTCCATGCTACACGTTCATTTTTTGTACTGATCCCAAGTGGTCCATTTGTCTCTGACCCATCTCCTCATTTGTCTTTGTGACCCCACTCGTCATGTCACCTGACCTACTTGTCATTTGTCCCTGACCACCACTTCTATTTGTCACCTGACCAATCTTGTCACCTGACCCATTGTTGTTTGTTACCTGAACCCATCTTCAATTTTTACCTGACCTCATTGGCATTTGTCACCTGCTGAACCCACGTATTTTCCTGACCCAACTTGTCATTTTTCTCACCTGACCCCCACTTGTCATTGTTCACATGACCGACACTTGTCATTTGACCCCAACTTATCATTTAGCACTGACCCCCTTTCACGACCCCAATTGTCATTTGCACCTAACGCCACTTGTACTGTCACAATGAGCCCACTTGTCAATTCTGTCACCTGACCCCACTGTCATTTGTCACCTGACTCATATTTGTCCCTGACTACACTTGTCATTTGTTGCACCTGAATCCCAATTGTCACCTGCCCCATCCTCATTTGTCGTGTGAACCCTCTTCATTTGTCAACGGACCTCACTTGTCATTTGTCCCTGACCACACTTCCATTTGTCACGTGACCAATTTGTCACCTGACCCCCACTTGTGTTTGTTACCTGACCCCCCACTCTTCAGTTGTCACCTTACCCCAAAGGTGTTATTTTTCCTGACCCCATTTGTCATTTTTCACTGACCCCATTTGTCATTGGACCCAACTTATCATCACTGACCCACTTCCATTTGTCACCTGACCCCCACTTGTATTTGTCACCGACCCACAAATTGTCACTTGTTACCGACCCCCACTTGTCACACGCACTAGACCTCACTTTCATTGTCACCTGACCACACTGCATTGTCCCGATCCCATTTGTCATTTTCCCCTTAACTCCACGTGTCATTTTCCCCTGCATACACTTGTATTGTCTGTGAACACCATTGTAATGGTCTTGTGAACCCCACTTGTTATTTATCACTGACCCCACCTTGTCATTTGTCTTCTGACCCCATTTGTACCTTGTTCCCATTCTCACTTTGTTATCTGTGAACCCACTTATCATTTATCACTGACCCCCTTTTCAGTTTTGCACTGACCCCAATTGTCATTTGTCATCTAACCCCACTTTCATTTGTCCACTATCCCCACTTGTTCATTTGTCCCTGACCCCCACTTGTAATTTGTCACCTGATCCAATTTCATTGTCCCTGACCCCCACTTGTCATTTGTCCAGGGACGCCCTTGTCATTTGTCTTGTGGCTCCACTTGTCATTTATCACCTGACCCTCAATTGTGATTTGTCTCTTTACCCCACTTGCCACTTGTCTCAACCTCACTTGCCATTTGTTTCCTGATCCTTCACTTGTCATTTTTGTCACCTGATCCCAATTGTCCAATTGTCCCCTGACCGTACTTGTCATTTGTCCCCTGACTCCACTTGTAATTTGTCACGGTGCTTCCATTGTTCTTTTATTACTCTGAACCCACTTATGTCATATGAACCACACTTATGTCATCGGAATACCACTGTCATTTGTCACGTGATCTCAATGGTCATTTATCGCCTGACTCCACTTGTCATTTCCACGAACCATACTTGTATTTATTACTTGACCTCACTCCATTGTATCTGACCCCACTTTCATTTGTCACTGAACTCACTGTAATTTATCACCGACCTCACTTGTAATTATCACCTGACACCTATTGTCATTTGACCCCACTTGTCATTTGTCATTACCCAACTTGTCATTTGTCCCGACTCCACTTGTCATTTGTACCCTGAACACACTTTCTCATCTGTCACCTGGACCCCCATTGTTTGGCCCCTGACCCCCACTTGTCAGTTGTCACACGAAGCACACTTGTATTTGTCACTGACCCCAACCAAGTCGTATTGGTCCCCCCCAATGATCCCCAAGTTATCATTTGTCACCTCACCCCACTGGTCATTGTCCTCTACCAATTTGGCATTGTACCGGATTCTACACTTGTCAGCCGTCCCTGACTCCCTTGTCATTGTTGTTAAATGAGTTTAGGCCAAAGCGGAAAAGTGTTCTTCCTGCATACAGAGCCAGAAGTCTTATTCTTCCCCTCGTTTCCCTTTCCTTCTTTCTCGCCTCCAACCTCTCCACGTAGTCCATTTGGGGTATGTTGGTAGTGTTTTTTCGTTAGAGCTTGGACTTTGATGTAATAGCTGTGATGTTAATGCTTCTTGTGGTCATTTAATATTTGAATTAGGGTCATAATAATCTGTTGTATCTTTGATTACAGTTGGCACAAAAAAGTATCTCGGCATGTTTTTCGATCAGTATTGATCCAAAGTCCGATTAATTTTGAAAAGTTTTCAACCTATACATTTGTGCCTAGGTCTTGCTCTTTTATTTAACACTTGCTGTATGGAGGGCCTATGTACTCCAGCAGAGGTGATTTTATGGAGTTCATGTTAATTGTTTGGCAAACCATTATAAATGTATTCTACTGGGTATGACTATTCATAAAAAACGATGTTGCCAATTTTTTTCCTGTTGACCTTTAGTGAACCTGACACGAGGTCAAGGTCAACTGGTCATACACGGCCAAGTATCTCACCTTGGTATCAAAATTGGAAATTCAGCAAGGAATATTTGCAATATGATATTTTATTTTTTGTTACTTGCGCATTTTTTTTCTTGTTATAATGCATCAGCTAATTAGAGACAATAAGTTCCATACGTTGTCTTATTCAGACTGTGAGTCGGGTAAGTCATGTCCAAAGCAGCGTTTAGAGGCCTCATAGTTTTGCACAATATATAGTGATCCCTACACAACCCCATTAATACCTTGCTATTAATGCCCTGGGTTAGGAAACCAATTGTACACGAGAAAATGGTTGATGTAGTCTATATCCCTCGTCTTCCAGCCTTTTCTGTAACACGGTTTACCCCAAGGGAGGGAGGGGGTGGCGGTGGTTTTTACCACCCCCATCGCAGATTTGTTTAACAGCACCCGATGCTTATGATTTTGATACCATTGGGATAGTTATGGTCCCCTCCTCTTCGCATTGATACCAAAATAAAGTACCAACATACCTAGAATGGCTGTCACAATGACGTCATAAAGTCATTGTGCCGTCCAAAATTGGCATTTTCCATAGAAAATAGGCGAAAAATCGAATTTTGCGCTAACAACGTAAGGAATATCGGATTTTCATAGTCTGTTTTCACGTCAATGATGGCAATTGACTAGTTTACATAAACCTAGAGTTAAGAGCCATACTGTGTCAATAATATTTTCAAAATGACCATAAAATAATCTGTAGGTGGCAACCCCCCCCCCCCCTTTGACTTTGAAGGCATACACTAACCTAAACCCCGTAAGGTCTACCTTCACATTTTGTCGCTAAAATGACCAGAAGGATGAGATAACGATTCCCATAAGCTTTTTAACGAAAGCTTTTGGCATTTTAGCACATCGGAGCAAAGTTCACTAGCAGGGGGTGGTAACCCCCCCCCCCCGCCCCCGTGTAAGACGAGGGGTTAAAACCAAATCTATGGAATGAAGTGTTGTTATAACCGTGAAACAACCACGATTCGCACTACAAGACAAAAGTTTAGTGTTCGAGTTATCTTTTAAATTCTCAGCCGACCTGTGTGGTTTTTTAATTAGTCTTTCCATCCAGGGCCCGGGGGATGGTCACTGTTCATGTGATAAGGTGTAGGTCATGTGGCGCCCAAAGAAACCATAAAAAAGGGTATATTTTTCAACAATTGTGGCCGATACATACGTTAAAAAGGTGAGTCAAAACCACTGAAATCTTGAAAAAGGGTGTCTTGTCACACTTGAACCGGACTGAACTTACATTATGTACGATTTTTGGAAATTTCGAGTTTGTTCGTATACGGCTCATTTTGTGTAAATGAGCTATTCGGTATAGCCTACAAAGACACCAAGGACACACAATCGCCGGATTACAGAATGAAGGGGGCCCTCTATACTCTTATAGTTATATATTTCATCATCAATTTTGAGTTGGTGTTTTACAATTACTTCATCATGTATTCAGGTTTTTATATCTCAAAATACACGTGTATCAAGAAAAATGAAAAATCTGAGAAACTTCAGGGTTCTACTCCATCTGGAAAAAGCAAAGCTTAGAGCAATGCTCCGTTACATGACCAGTATGACTTAAATGAAGAACATGGAGATGTTGCAATTCTGCCCGTTTGTTTAATAAGAGCTTGTAAATGATGCCCAGATAGACTTTTGGTCCTTCATAAGCTACAAAGAGGCTACATGAGGCAGCAACACAACCCCAATACCTCATTGTATTGCAATGAGTGCCAGATTTGGCTTACGTAATCGTCTTCAATGCCACCAAGCAAACTCTTTATGGCACACAATGACCCGCAATCTTTTGGCCCACGACAGCGCTTTAAAATCCTGAGCATTAACTCCCAATCAAAACACATAAAATCCCCAAAGCAAAATTGCACCAACTATCTGAACGCACTGTTTAATAGCTTTCATTCCAAAGTATATTGAGCAAATAAACCCACTGCCATTTTAATATTATTTATGATACCCAGAAGCGGCAATGGTCAGTGGTTTTAACGTTGTCCATCCAAGGCTAATGAACTGAGCCCTGGTAGATTAGCAGGCCTTACCTCGTAGTGTGGTATGGCATGTACAGGTAATAGGGTGTTGTTGTTTTTGGGCAAATTCATTGTAGTGTTCAGGCCCCCCAAAAACAAAAATGCAAAAATTGGGTGTCTTTCCCCCAAGAACCAGAATGCCACTCATCATATATGTTGCTAATAATTAATGCACACATCCTTGCAAGCGGCCTTTTGGTTTCTTGGGGGGGAAAGGGTCAATTTGGAAATTGTCCATTACCCATTGAATGCCTTATTATATTTAATAAAAGAACACTATTTTGAGAAGTTATGTGAAGTTGATTTTTTTTTGAAAACTAACGAAAAGTAATCTTTGAGGCATGTCCGCTTTATAGTGGGAGGAATGTTTCAAATTCATCCTTCTCATGAAAACGATAGAGGGCGTCCTTCTTCCTTATCCGGCGATGTCCTTTCTACTTGCTAGGTCAATAATGCCATACCGTATTCAGGTTAGGATACCACTTACCATAGGTTGTTTAGGGGGGCCTTTTAGACCAATCAAATTACTTGTACTTGGTTTGCCACGTAACTTTTTAAACTCCTTGTTAGGGGGTGGCGGGACTTTTACGTGGACTTTTTGGTAAAAGCAGACTCACCCCCCCCCCCCTAAAAATGGCCCTTGTGACATCTCATCACGAAAAGTGGACTTTTCTTGTCAAACTTCTCAACACTTTGGCAATTGTAGTGGACAAAATCACCAAATAGGTGGACTTTTGCCCCTTTTGTGGGATTTGGGTTTGATGTACGTGGTAGTGTTGTGGTGTAATTAGGGGAGGGGGTGCGAGACGTGACCTGCCTGCTGATCTCGGGATATTCCCCCTCTACTGCCATTGCCCACCGTTCATGAAAAAACTCCTAAGCGCCGGTTAATAAATTTATGAATAGGTGTTATGTAACAATAGATCATTACTTTGGGGCTATTGGCCCTGATTAATTGCACACAACTCTATACACTAAGACCAGACTAATGATCAATGTTCATGAAAACAGGTTCATCAAAGAAAGAATGCTAAATTGAGATAACAGTGTTGTTTAGAACACGTAAAGATTTGTGAACGTATTAGTTGACCCCATAGATCTAACATCTATCTATCTATGGATAAGTGACAGCAGCCCGGGACAGCAGTAACAATGTTTCCATGGTCTGCACATTTCTTTATGGAAAACTCGGATTTTGGTGGAACCTTGATTTACTTGTGTGAACACAATTCAGTTACTTAACCATGGGCATAATAGCAGCTATATGGTGATGACTCTAACTTGATCTTGCTTAGCCTATAGACTATTCAGGGTCATACTGGTGAAAAGGATCCGGCATCAAAAGAAGAGAATCACACATTTTGCTTTGCACTTTGTTTACAAACTGTGTAACATAAATTTGGTTACCAACAAATGGTCTTAATAGCAGCTGTGATGCCTGGGTTGGGTATATGCAGGGGGTTCCAACACCAATTACCATACGGGGACTTGCCACATACATCAGTCTCATTTTTAGCCTTCTGGTTATCTCAATGACACCCTTTTTCATGCCAATTTTGGTATGACAAGGGGTCTTTTTTCCAATATTTTCTCAATCGGAAACCCAATTTTTCTAAAGAATTATTGGGAAATTTTAGTCAATTTTTCTCAATCTGAAGTAAAATTGTCCCACATTTGAGGAAAAAGGGCAAATAAATTTGCATTAATTTGGCACCAAACATTTGCATCTCTGGTAAAGCTATGGGTCCTTTTTTGGCAAAAAAAAATGGTGTACTATGGGTACTACGTTCCGGGGGCACTCCGCAAACCAAACTATACCCCCCCCCGGATATAGGTGACTAACTTGATCGCAGGGTCCTGGAGGGATCGATAATGAAAACATCATACATGTGACTGAGGCTGAAGAGATAGAGTATACATACTTTTTGTCTCTTAAGTGGCGAATTCATTAGTTATTTCACGTATAACGAAGATTCTTTTCCATGGAATTTGGGTATAGCGACTACATCGAATCATGGTCTCTTGCCATATTTTTACACAACAACTTACTTTACTTTACTTACCCATGGGTATTAGCCTAATAGGCAGAATATTGGATTGTGTGGTTCTTCTACTTTATGGCATAGGAGAGTGTTTACGATGACTACATTGTACAGAACTTAGGCAATAAAACTCTTGCTTTGGACAGGACTGGGCCTGCATAAAGGCAATTTTAAATGCATTTATGTCTCTATTAGGTTTATTTGCATATTACACGAAAACGAAAGGTCAAATAACAAAATAAATATCATATGCAATTTCCTTGAAATTTTCCCACATTTTGGTACCACGGTCGATATACTTGGACGATGTATGACCCTTTTGACTATGACCTTGTGTCAAGGTCACTAAGGTCACCAGAAAAAAATGCAACATCGATTTTCTGGAATGAGTCAGACCCAGTAGAATACATTTATAGTGGTGCCAAAAACAATTAACAGAACTTCACAAATTTACAAGGCCCATCCCACTATTGAAAAAAACCGTGCAAAAGGCAGAAGATAGAACGCATGAAGACGCATAACCACCAAACCCAAATTTGCAAGTTTTTGGTTTTTCACACATCTCAAGTACAATACAGCGATTTCTTAAAGGTCCAGGGCCGATCGCTAATAGCCTCGTCCCAGAAGCCCAGATTTACGGAAGTGGTCTAAATTTTGGTATCAGAGAAAGAGATTTTTCTATTTACCTGTGAAATTTAGAGCTAAAGGTGTTGGTTTGGACGTAGTTACTGAGCAAAGATTTCCCTAGTTGGTCGACCAATATTAATTTTACACAGTACTCTATGGGACTTACAAAAAATACATTTTTAACTCTAACATAAACGGATTGAAATATCGGCGCAAAATTTTAACAATGGGGGTTTTGGGGGGGGGGGTGAAGGCCAAATCTATCAAGATGAAAACTTATATCCTTAAATCGGGCCATCCCCCTTTAAGTTGCTGCAAGGTTGCCTCAGGAGAGTGGGTCCAGACAAAGATTGTACAGGGGATCAAATCTTTAAATTGATCCAATCATGTTGAATGCTAATTCTGTTTTTACAAATCCAAGAAAATCCTTGGATATTCACATCCGAATTCTAAAATTAAAAACTCCCGGTTTACGCCAAAACATCAATATTTTAACTCCTAACCAAATAACTATTCATAAAATTTGCTTTACCGACCCTGATACATTATTAAAAGCAAGGTTTTTTAAAAACATTACGTTCAACCCAGTGCGTTTGTTTTTGCGCCTCTTACGTATTCTAGTTTTAGATTTACGTTTAGTTTTTAAGCTGGGGTACTAGATGACAACTTAACTTTATGATCATGAATAATAGGGATACCTGAAGACATGCATGTGTATTACGTAGAAGAGATGCCGAAACATCACATAATTCATATTAGTAAGAGGTTATAACCTATTACATGATTGTGGTGATTGGGAATTGATTCATTAACAAATTCAGGATACAATCTTCTATGAAAGACGGGTTATTCCATCTTTAATTTTTGCACGAACAAATAGATATCTGTATGGATACGTAGAGTTCAATGACTATATAGGTTTCACCACGTTTGTAGGCTTATTTCTTTCACCCAGAAAGAACACCTTGGTGTTTGTGATAATTGGTCCATCCGAACAGTGGATAAAATGGAGTGTGGTTCTGAAATCATTTCATTGGCTCGTCCACTGTATCTTTCGATCTGGCGATATCTGACCTCCACAACAAGAAATCACGTATTATGCCAGTCATGACGTCATGCCAGTGATGAGTATTTCTTCATCTTCAGCTTTTTTTAAATATTGGGGAGCGGAACATCTCCATCAGTGGTGGGGCGACAAGGAAGGAATAGTTCGGGCAACTGACGCTTGATCGAGATTTGGCCCAAGTATGGTCTGAACCGATATATTTTCAACTAGTCTCATAACGGCGCTTATTCATGATTAATTGTGTGCGCTTGATTCCATGTGTTATTTTAACTATACAAAAGAGCGATGTTTGCGGGCGTTTGTTTATAATCCTAAAATAGTGGGTTCGATTCCTACTCCAGGCGTTAATTTTTACCTCATCATTTTATCTTTGGGGTTAGAGATTGATGAAAACATCAGAGTTGGCGATGGAAGTAGAAAATGGTGAATGACTGCCTTATGAGATAACGGTTTATCGTTCCTGGGACCTAATTCTCGGGCCATAATCTCACACGTGCGAAACTGAATCCGTAGGTCAAGTCCGTTCTTTGCAAAGTTCAGAAGTTCTCAGAATTCGTTTCCAAGTGCAAAGAACAAGAAAACGTGATATCGATTCCGAACGTAAATTCGCAAGAAACGTGCTTTCTTTCAATCAGGGGCGTCCCCAGACCATTTTTAATGGGGGTGTTTTGAGTCGTGTTGCCGACAATATCATGGGCCGGATTCAAGGAATTTTCAAAAAATTTTCCGGCTCGGCTACACTCGACAGGTAGACCCAATTTTTTTTTCAATCGGTTCAAATTCTGAAGAGGGGGGGGAGGGGGGGGGGGGGGAGGGGGGCCAACCGCAACAGAAATCAGAGCTTTACAATATGACCAACAAAACCAAACAAACACAGATGTGGAGGCGTGACCGCCGATCAATCAGTTGCGCCGACATTATACACTTTTCGCAGACAAGTCAACATTTTGCCGGACAGAATTTGTTAAGGGGGGGGCACACCCCCCCACACCACCCCCCTCTGGGACGGCCATGCTTTCAATCGCCCCTTTGAATTCAGCCGCATTTCCTCGCGTTTCTTTAAGTAGAAATTTCAAAGCCAAATACAACATGATGCTTTTTCTCTCCTTTCTCAACGTCTTTCATACCTTGCCATATGCGTATTTTGTGAAGTGACATTTTGTTATTTCCATTATTAACACGATAGATGTAGAAAACACCGAAATAAAATAAAAACACAATTCAAACAAGTATCTTATTAATATAAATAGTGAAAAAGTATTTTATTTTATGATATATATATAAAATCAATCTGAACCATTTTTTTTTTTTTAAATTATATGCTACTCAAAAATCTCTTCCCCCATAACTTGTACATTGAAAGAATAGCCTGTGCGATAACCTGGGTATCAGAATTCAGGCGATTAAGAAAATTAGGTGATACAGTGATAGGTGGCATGGCACGAAATATTAAGTGTGCCACCTATCACCGATTTTTTTAAAAATATTAAAAAAAAAAAAAAAAAAAAAAAAAAATGGTTTCCTTGAACAAATTTACTTGAAAATTAACTGGGCTCAATATGGGAGCAGATATCTGTAGTTTAGTATTAATGTCGGGTGTGATCAACAAAACAAAAATAAACATTTGGAATCTATCAGAAATTAAAGCTCATGGCGCTCCACTTGGGTGCTTGTGGAACAAAATAAGACCAGGTTATTAATGCAACAATCAAATCGTAACGCCGTTTAGAGTTGTATCCACGAAAGCATACAGTCTTTTAAAGGTGCTTGTTCCGGTCGTGTTAATGACCCCCCCCCCCCATTAAGCCGGGAAGTATAGGGTACAAGAGGAAGAAACCGTATATTTCTTATTGTCGTCCTGGAATTTAAGCTTTCAAATCCATTTCTTTCTATAAGATTAGAAACAAAAAAACTGCAGTTTTAATGAAAACCATCATTTAAACGCACATGCATTGTCCGCGTTTATCTAAACCTGCAAGTTTGTTTCCCACGAATCTTGGCGAAAACACGACAAAAATCGGAACAAGGCCCCTCGAACTACATAAAGCGGTGTGATGAAAAATCTGAAAGTGGGTAATAAACCAATACAAATAAATAGTCTAACAAATTGTAAAGGATAATACAAATACCCGCAATGAATAAATTAAGTATTACATGCTTATCTTTCTATACATAGGGATACGGGGGAATTTGACTGGCGCATTACATAATTACAAAGCGCTTTATACCAAAACAGAATGGATAACCATATATTAAACAAAACAAAAAGAAAAACAAATTTGCCATAAGATTATACCTGTAATAAAAGGTGGCTAACAAGAAATTACATTAAGATGAGAATTTGGATTTCAAGTGAGTGCTTTTGTCCATGATTCACGGACTCATTGTACCAAAACTGTTTAAATGTAGGCATACTTTTTCCCTTTTCAAGATGCCTTCTTAATGTTACCATTTATCACATTTAGATAGAGTTAACAATGTAATGGCCAATGTGGGAATTGTATAGTCTCGCTCAAATGCTCATTTCCGTTTTCAATGTTTAGTGTATGTTCAGATGTGTCAAAATAGGCACAATTTTGTGCATTTTTGGTGTGGTGTATGAACTTCGATAAGAAAAACACTCCGAAAATCTAATTAGGGTTGGTTTATTCTTTTTGAGATGTTAGAGTCAGAAACAATTATAGTATTTCACAAAAGTGTGAGTCGTCGCACATACTGTATCCAATTTTGGCCATATTGACCATAGTTTACATCTCTAAAAAATGATTTTCACTTCTCAATCGTGTTAGTGATGCTAGGACATAAAAAAGACGTACGAAAAGTCTAGGTGCTTCTCTCTAACACGATGACTTATTTAAAACACCTTTTAGCTTCACACCGGTTTTCTCCATCTACATCACCCGACCTAACTTCAAGCACAGACATCATCACTTGGTACTGTTTGAGTGATGAGCATCATAATAAGTACCACGTCATAAAACGTACACATGTACAATATGAACACGGTTTCATAGTACATGTGTACATGAATATGAACAAGTTAATTAGCTTTTGGTTCAAGCATATTCAACAAGGCGGCATCAAAAGTAACATGAGAGATCTGGCACGGCGCGAAAAAAGACTAATTAACAATGGTCATTAATATATTTCTTATATATCTCTACGTCCATGGTAGAAATGACAATGTCACAACAGCGAATAATATTCTATGAAAAAACACACTCATATAGGTCTATGTTTTATATACGACTGTACTCGTCAAAAGGATTGTCTCGATTCCTATCCCAATCGGTTTCCCTCTTTGGTATTCATACGGTTTGACTTCTGAAATTCGCTTCTTGGTCTGCCGCTAGGTTCGCGGTATCTATGATCAGTCGTATTACTACTCTGTATCTATCACGATATCTTTCATCACTCCTATCGTCTGGATGATGCCTTCGGTCATGTCCTAAGACCATTGCGTCGTAAATGATCGTTATATTTCGTACCTCGTACCATGATTTCGCCGATATTGCCCAGGGTGCCCCCTGTCCTGGCCACGATGACGTCCACTATGAAGAACATGGTCTTCAATTGAAACGTTGCTTTTGGCTGTCAAATTCATTTGACCGATTCGTTGATATTGAAACTCATGAATAGTATGGTCTGAAACTGATTGCTTACTCTTTTGCAACGTCTCGCTTAGTGTCTCAAGCTCTTTTCTGTCAGGTCTCGGCAAACGTCCCTTAATTATGAAAGCCTTGAAAAATTGAATCAATCTCGGCGTCTTTGATTGACTTACTTGTTACCGCTTCCACAATATCAGCATTTCTTTCTGCCCAGCACCGTTTCTTAGCTATCACTTTAATGAGGTCACCAGACTTCCTTTTTTTACCCTTGGCGTCGGAATTCAATTTTTCAGCTGCTTTCCGTTGCTTATGATGGTAACTGCCAGGAACCACATTTTCATCACATTCATTATTATGAGTGATTAATTGAACTTTTCGGTCACTACTACTACCAACATCAGAAACCGTATGCTCTATGACAGAAAAAAGAAAAAAAAAACAACGAATTGAACCATGATCAACCGTGGTGTACGTCTTTTGGTGTAATTCTTTTTGTACCGTAAGAATATCAGACTCGGACTTCTCAGCCGAAATTAGTTTATCCTCGCGACCTGTACTAATATTATCAGAGTGTAAGCTTGTATTATTTGAGCTAGTTTGGGCATCTTGACAGATGTTTCGCTCGGAACCATTGCCGCAACTCTCCCTGATACGCTTGAAATCTTCAATCGAGGAACGAAGATAGGGTGGTGTATTTTTCAGTTCATCTCTAGACTGGATACTGGTGTCCTGTGTTACTGTACCTATTTTTTAGAAAGTCCAGATAGTATCACGTTCCTTTTACCCGTAGGAGTACTTTGTTCTTTTGATGAATTAAAAACAACCCTTCTTTTTTTTTTTTTTTTTTTTTTTTTAATTTTAAAAGTCAAAATGATTTTCCTGGATTCCCTTTTCCTTCAATAGAAGGGTTATCAGACAAAGATTCTTCAATCTGCTGACTAACACTGGTGGTTTCTTGAGCGTTCCTACAACCTTTCACACTGTTCTCCGAATCTGCTGTTCTGGAACGCAATGGCGTACACTGCTTCAATGTTCCATTTTCAAAACTTCGATTGAGAAGAGGCTCCTCTTGTTCTGGAGAAATCGGCGTCGACGAGATGACATCAGCAATAGAAGTAGACACATACAAATGTTTTTTTGTTCACTTTGGCTTTCCTTCTTCGATTTGGAAAGACTGGAAGACTTACTGTTACTGTGTTTGTGTCTTAGGTGTTCTCCTGGACGTTGTGGAATACCACCCTTATTACAGCTAATCGGTTGCTTGTTCTTAGGGTCGCTAGACAACTTGGCCCTGCTGCTCTTAAACTTCACAGGAGATACATCCACTTCAAACATTTGGCGTAGAGATTAGACCGGGCTCGTCGAGGGTCAGATGGGCGTTTGTCGTAAGGCAAAGATGGGTCAACTGTCAAGGTATTTCAATAACAGCATCTCTATTGATAGAACGTGGGACTCTGTACTTATCGGCTTGCTCAGGCAATGCCAAGGTGGCGCGGGATACCGCCTCCGCCCTACTTGCACTTGGAGGTTTATGTCCTTGTTTCTCTGTTGCATTTTCCTTGGACGTAAGAGATTGGCTTTGAGTTGTTGGCTGCACGGGCTCACGTCGTAAAAGTCTATTAATACTAAGCTCGAAGGCTTTCTTCAGTATTAGATCGTTAGTCTTAGCCATTTCTTCCTGCAAACAGCGAATTCCCTCCATCCTCCTTTCGTCTCAAGACCCTCCTGCGTTGCTTGTGAGGTTCGGTCTCTTTCGCCCTTAAGAGTTGAGTAGTTGCTCTAGGGCATGCAGGCGATGTAATTGTAGTCGTTTTCAATACAACGGAGGATTGAACTTCCTGTACGGCAAAATTCATAACATGTCGCTGTTTTTCCGTACTTTCCAGGGTTCATTATATTTTCATTCATGTGGTTGCACTGGCGCCGTGTTATTGCCATGGTAGTAGTCAATTACGACCGTCTCTTGATGACCGGTATTCATATCAATCTCCATGTCTACGGTTTCTAAATTCTTATCGGCAGTTTCATGACAAACAGAAGGCAAACGAGGTTTAAGAGGTGGTGGATCTTTGGGCAATGGCGGCATGAAATCTGTACGTAGTACTTGGTTCAGGGTGGCTCGACCAGCAAGACATTGCGTTACGTCCATGAAATGACTTTGAAATGAACTACTACCATAATTATTATGATTGATGGCATCAAGTCTTCCGTGATTGTAATCTACCACTTTACATTGTTCAGGTTTTAACTCATCCATACATTCCATTGTCGGGTGATCTCTCTTTAATGATGGTACTTTTACACGATCTGTACAGGGACTGTATGCTGAACCATTGCGTCCTCTAGTATCGTAATATTTGGGCCATGGAGGTTTAATTCTGTTAAAATTGTCTTTACGATGATAGTTCTGATGACGTGTTGAATGCCACCCAGTCCAGTGATATTTTCCACGGCTCTCAAAGCGCCTATGATTCAGGTCCTTTTTGTGCTCAAAGTTCCTACTATATCTACTCTTTAGTTCTCGCCTGAAATTGCGTCCACGATCTCCATTTCCCTTCATTCGGCTAAACTTCGTGCGCACATGAATCTCGCGGTGTTCTCGGTGACGTGCAGGATGGTCCCGTTGTACCTGGCGAGGTGCCACTCTGTCCATCGCGGTTAGATTGAGGTAACGGAGTAGTTTTATCTTCATTGCAAGGCACGTCTAAATTGATGTTACACAAATTAGACACTCCGTCTACATTAACCTCAGTGTTCTTAGTCAAGACCGGAGGTTTATTGTTGTCAAGTATGCTAAGCACATTATCCACCTCCGTGTTTATATTGACGCAGGCGTGTTTCTTCGATTCTGTAATCGATTGTTGACGGCTGGGTGACTGAGATTCTTTTTCATTACCCTCGTGATTTGACTCATCCTCGACCGCGGCGGATGGTGCTGACATGTAGCCTTCTTCGGCTACGTCAACACAGGTATATCTCTCATCCAACTCATTTCCGTTGTCATTTAAGATGTTCACCTTAGCACTGTCTTTATCATCGACATCTTCCACCCCCACCTGATCGTTATTGTTTGAGTCACTGTGTCCTTCGTCTGGGCTACACCGAGAGGAGGCGACTCCACTCCAATCACTTTCATTTTCGGCAACATCAATATCCGTTTCGTCACCACAATTCACATACGGTGTGCTCATGATCTCATTGATTTCGTGGTCAGTGACATGATCATCTTTTACATTACTAATCCTGTCAACTTGTGGACTATTACTTGCGGTTTCCACAGACTCTCAGGAGATTTAGAGATATGATCACTTTTCTTTCCCTTCAAATTACAATCGGAATTGAGTAGCTCCCTCTCTAGATCGTCAGCATTTGATTGGCTCGGATGTACTTGCAACATATCATTACAATGCCTTGTGTCATCTAACGTCTCGGAGGAACTTTTAAAAGATTGAGCTCAAATCGTCACTTTCTGAGAGTTCAGAGCTGTTGCTATTTTTGTCACCAGTTTCTCCGTCTGACGACTACACGGAGAAAATGCGACTCCACTCCAGTCGCTTTCATACTCGGGCACATCAGTAGCCATATTGCAGCGGTGTGTCACAAGATCCTCGTCGATCTGTTGACTCGTGGGCACACTCAGCACATCTAATTGAGCCTCGCAAGCCCGAGACCCCTTCAGCCTATAATACTGAAGTTTAAGCATCGTTTCTTGGTATTGCCTTTCTACAGATTCAAGTGTTGATGAAGGTGTCGCCCGCTCTCCACCGAGCATATTCCTTCGAGTAGGCTGAAGCATCGTGTCCTGTAATATCAATGGGCGGATCATCACTCTCACTAACATCAGATGGAATGTTTCTCAAGCGACTGCAGACATTGCCTCCGTCTAATTCAGCACCTGTTTCACAAGAATTATTGTTATCATCACACAAGTTTCCCAACTTATTTGAGCTAGAACCTGGCTCGGACGACTCAGAATCACGTTTGAATCTTCCCACTCGTCGAGTATGTCCAACACCAGTGGCATGATCCGAAAGGTCAGAGTTTGCAAATATGTCCTCTTCGGAAGCTACAAGCATTGCGTTTCTATTGATGTTTGATTGATTTTCATTACCAAGTTCATCGGAAGTGGTACCACGCGAAGAAGTTGATATACAACGCTTGCGTGGTTTTCTTTCGACATATGGACACGATTCGAGGGACACAGCAGTCCTCTGGGTGGGTGGGCTTTGTTTGCCATCTGTAACGATATGATTGTCTGCATTTTTACGCTTCCTTTTTGGTATTGCTGAAATCAGTTTAACTGGATGGTTTTCTTCATGCTTTGAAAATTCATCACCGGAACTGTCCGAGTCTATATCCAATAAAGATGGTTTCCTCTTGAAAGCTTGTTCATTGCGTTTTTGACGCGACATACGTCTCTTGACTTTCGTTAAAGTTTTATATTGTTTATCGCTTGCTTCATCCAAGGAAGACAAACTTTTTACAGCACACATGCGATTTTCACTTCCAAGCAATGCATCCTTCTGGCTTTCTGCCCTGACCTGTGGATTATCGTTACTTGCCGCAGAAGTATTGCCATCCTGATCAGTGACAACAGCACTGAGATTTGTTTCTTCGTGTGCTTCGGAATCAACACTAGAAGGTTCCTCCTCAGACAAAGAAACGTCGCTGTAATTAGATGACTCCGGGTCAGCCCTACTTTTAATAGAGTCATCTTCACTTGTGTCTTGTACAGCAGACATGTTATCTTTTTCATCGCTCGTGTCCTCAGCTTTGTCATAAGCACTGTTATCACTCATTTGATCGCATTGTTCGCTGTCGTTTTCTACTTGCAAGTCCCTTTCAGGTTCATCACTGAAAGATTCCTCTTCAGTTAAAGAAACGTCGCTATAATTAGACGATTCGGGGTCAAGGTTTCCATTGATGGAGTCTGGTTTAGGCGATTTATCAGTACAGGCGTGGTCATCATCTTCGTTATCACTTGCATTATCAACAGCCTGATCATTCAGTTGATATGGTTCCTGCTCGAGTTCGCTGTCGTTTTCCATGTGAAACTCCTTTTCAGGTTCACTGGCCGATTCTTCTCCAGACAGACAAACATCGCTGTAATCAGATGATTCCGGATCAATATTTTCGTGCGAGTCAACGGATGGAGCATTCAGATCGGTTTGGTTTTCTAACTGATTTTGTTCCTTAGATATGACATTATCCACGGCAAATATTCATGGATCTGGATAATTTGGCAGCTTGTTTCGATTTCATTCGCTTGGCCCGTCATCACACATCCACTGTCTTTCCTAAGAGTCTCCAACTTGTCATTCCATACTCCACATGGTCCAACCACATTTTGGCCGTTGCTGGATCACTTCCGTTTCTTACTTTTCCCGAAGCTAAGAGGTAATCTCGTTGAAGCCAGATGACTGCATATTGAAGGCAGTGTCCTAGGATGTTTGGCAGCTCACACTCGGCTCATCTTCTACCGAGATCTGAAAAGAAACCAATACATTGAATCAATTAAATTGTCCATATCAAATCTTAATCTAAATAATTACTCCAGTAAGTCGCTATCACAGCGATACCAACTGAGAGACATGGTTTGTTTTGTTATCACATTAATAAGGCAGATTATGTCTTGATTTTTTTATTCCGGGTCAGTAAACGCTATTGTCGATGGGTGCGAACTCATTTGGAGGGGATGTGTTGAGATCAACACTAAAAAGCCGATTAACAGCTGAATGCTCACTTTGTTCAAGAGATAAGATGCTTTCACCATTAATACTTTCTCCTTGTTAGATTATCTATTGTTTTCAGCGTGCATATTTTCACGATGCACTGGGCTCTGTCAGATAATGCACGGGTCATCATATAATGCAACTGGTCATCAGATAATGCGCGCGGGTCACCACAAGTCACAACTCCTATTAGCTACTAGAATACCCTCATCATTTGATATCGCTTACTGCTCAATATCAAGTACATGCCTGCATCGTATAATATACCCTCTACGAACTTAGTATCTACAATCTATGGTGTCATTCTACTTCAATAATGTGTTGAAAAAAATATTGGTTTCCTCGGTAAAGTAATTGGTGCATTCACGTGGCGCAGACCATTAAAATAATTTGATGTTGTACTGTTTCTTTCCTCGAAACGCGTATATCTTATTAACGACGTTTGACATAAAATATTGATCTTAATATAAAATTCCTTATGTTATAATTTGTCAAATTAGAAGCCTTTCAGAAAGTTTAGTCACTGATTACTGAACTCCCCTACCTCTGTGCCGTGACGCATTCGCGAGACTTGATGGGCGCACCAGTAAACCGCACGCGCTGGCTAAATCGACGGCGTTTTTAACACTCGCGCACAAAGATGGCATACCGTGACGCGTGCGTAAAAGCTTCGTCAAGGTTGTGACATCTCTGCACGGAGGTAGAGAAATGGGACTATTATGTGCTATATAATAGTCATGCCCAGGAGAATTAAGTGTACTTCAAGAAACCCAAAATCAAAATTCACAATAAAATTGTTTTTCATGCAGAAACAAAAGAGGAACAAAAAACAGTCCATGTTTGTACATACATGTCTGCGTCGCTTTAACATCTCAATCCATTGGACATTGAATTGGGTAGAAGAACATTCATCGCATTTATTGCACTCGTCACTGATGGTTGTTTGGAACAAATAAGGGCAGTGCATGCGAAAGTCTATCCTTTCTTTCAATTTTTTGACGCGTTTCATCACTAATGGTTTGTTTTGAACGCCAGGGAGGTGCGAGAAGATTAGCCACTCTAAGCGTCTTAGAGGCTGATTTTTCTCGCACATTCAAAACAAACAATCAACAATGACTTGCGTCAAGGTCTTTTGTGCACTATTTATAGAGTGTAACTTTGGACGTTGGAGTATATAAGTGTTTTTTAATTTATTTTAAAAACTACCTCAAAATTTAGATAACTACGTTAATATTAATGTTAATGTAATGTTTTGATGCTATGTTTTCTCAAAGTATATACGGATAAGAACCACTCTCAGTGCACCGACAGATAATCGCACTTGACCGTATGGGTCCGTGCAGGCAGCACTCGAGCCTCCGGCTCTCGTGCTGCCTGAACTGACCCATACGGTCGCGTTGCGATTATCGTGTCGAATGCACTAGGCTAGTCCTTATCCTTATCTTACATGAACTTCTTTGTATCGATTATGTACAGGTGGCTTTCACCCAGATTCAATTGAATAATATTCGTAAAGTCTGAGACACGCTATCGATTTCTTTGTTTGGTGTCAATCAAAGAACGGATAAAGGTGGCATATACATCGAGTCTGGGAATATGAGGATTACGCCACGTAAATATTGTTTTTGTTATGTTAACCAAAACTCTAAAATACTTTAAATATTTGGACCAGCTGTCAATATATTACTGAACAAGACAAACAAATATAAACGCGAAGATTCCTTAGTGACTTAAAATCCACTTTGGTGAGTAATATTTCTTATCCGTATCATTTTCTTATAATGAAGGCTTTCAGATTTGTTCAGTTTGGTGTTTGGAATTTATCAGTGGCATCTTGCTTTGTTATATTTTCTTCGTGAGAAAAGGGACACTTTTAATTATGGCCTAATCTATTCCATATCGCGACATCGAATTTCTATTGTACTGATGGGGAAAAGCTACAACTTACAAGAAAAATTGAATCGTCGACACTCCCCAAAAACTTTTAATGAACTGACAAGCATAAAAAATCCCCACCTACTACAGATACGGAAAGCATAACTGTTCACGCACATTGTCGTGTACACGTGTATAGAGACTCTAAAGCTAGGCAACAAAAATACCTGACCAGTTTTTGCAAGGATATTGTATGAAAGACTAACAGCGAACATGAAATTACATTGCTGAAATTTTCCTCTTTCATTAAGCCTAAATTCAGCACAAATAGTGAAGAAATGGCAAGCCGGATGTGCTTGAAAGGTTGAAATGTCCAATTTCGAAAATGACACTTAAAGGCACTATCAGAGACTTGCTCAATCAGAAAATCAAAAAAAAAACATCAAAAATCAGATTTTTGCATGTTCGTAACAAGTTTAAGTATCCTAACATACCCCACACGTTATAGGACCAAAAGCAACCTAATAAGGACAAAATCAGATATTTTAGTCTTTATTGTCCGTACGGACACTTACTACAACACGTAATTGCACTGCTGTTTTCTTCCTTTTCTATCAATATTTCGCATGGAAAAATAACTTCTATAGACTTATTCTTCACTTTTAAGCTATTCCTGCAAAATTCAAATATTTTGACTCTTTCGGTTTATTCCGTTAAGGTTTCCGAATTCATAGGGTGTCAGAAAAGTATGTCAGAAAAGGGTGTCACCTTATGGAAACACCCGTGTGTTAGTGCCTATCGACCGTGCTAATTTCAATGACAATTCCTTTTCTTGAGAATCGTTAAAGTAACATGCTTGAGTTCATTCAATTGTGTAGTCTACGGTAGAACTATCTTGAAATAGCCGTAAAGTATTACTTTCGAAAACGGGGTCTTCGGACTTTGAACCACCAGAGATTTGTCATATCGTGCTCAAATTCCCCGACTATTGGCTCAAATAAAAAGATGAAAACTTTGGTAAATAAAAGTATATTCTACTTTAACTGTTACTTTTCAGTATTTAGACAATCTCAATATCTAGAACTGGTCAGTTATTGTTGTTGTTAGGTTTATTATGCCTACTTGAATCCTACTTAGTGATTGGCGCGAATAACGGACTGAACTTTCTGATATATAAATAAAGATCAAAAGAAACATCGATACTTTTAAATTGGTAAAAAACAGTTTATCCACGTACAAATCAAGTGAATCATCTCAATAGAATAGGCCTACATTGATAACAGCATAAATTGAGTTTACAGTGAAGTGACTAACAACGACCGTTAGTACAGACAAACTTCATACGAACATTCAAGAGTTAGTTTTCTTTTTCACAGCTTAAAGGTGCACTTCATGATTCTAGCACCTTGATTTTTGTTTATGGTTCAATAATATCCTTGAGAAATGGTTGTTTCCAAAATGACAGTTGATTTTGATGATGCGTTTTGATGTTATGAGTAAATGTATCTATCGCTGTGCCCAATTGGCTACTATGCTGTATTTTTTCTGTCCGTTTACGGACAGAAAATACCAAATTACTTTTTTTTTTTCAGAATAGATCGAATTTGCACGCAAGATTACGCACACATACTTTACTTCGGCAAACAATTCAGATGATATAAGGATCTCTACTTTTTTAGGTAAGTCGGGGGACGAGTCTGTGGATCACGAAGTGCCCCTTTAACAATAAGGTGAGTTTGCAGGATTAAAAAATATCAATTATATTTTAATGTGACAATTGTTTGAGCTATGAACATTTATTGTCTGTTACGGCGTGTTTGTTGGTGTTTGACACCCTAATTCTTTTTCATTTTCGGTGTAATATTTGGGTTTTAAGATGTTTTGATGTACATAAATAGTTTTAACTAAAAAGTCTAATTTTTGACTTAAAAGTCAAAATCCTCGATTCCGTGACTAATCTTTGGCAAGTAAGGTTTGACGATTAATTTGACTTCAAAGGACATTTTAAAAGGTTTTTAGCCCACATGTCCCTCTGGAAAATGTCGGCAATTTCCACAGGAGGAGGTGGGGGTAAAGTTTCTACAGGAGTAAATTTTAAATAATGGTTCAAATCACGTTTAGTACAGCTCAAATCGTTCGTGTGGTGACAAGGAGTAAAAAAAGTCTATGGTGACCTGTCTGTAAAATGCATCGTAGCAAAATAGGCTAAAGCTAAAATGTTTATTCAGCAAAGGTCAAGGTCTTATACTGGTTTGATTGAGTTTAAAAGTATCTTTAAAATGGTCCAAAAAGTATCTTTAAAAAATTATAAAATTACATTGACTTTAAGTATGTTGGGTATATTTCCCTCTTGCCATCTTCTCATGGTTACAGGGAGGGGGCACTTTCCCCACACGCTTCAATGGGGGACAAAATTCCAGATGCAAAAGCTCGTTTGAGTATGTGAGATCAGCAAGTATATAGGCTACCCCAATACGCTCAAACCTCGCCGAAACTCACTGCAGCTGAGGTTAAAATGCGATAACGCCATCATACGAATACTCATGTATAATGGTCACGAAATCGATGGCCTGGCCACCGATACCACTGTGGCTTGCCATCCCTGATCATGGAACTGAGGCGCCAGAAGGCCGACTCAGAGATTTCCAGAAGGAACCCTCAATTTCCTAACAAATCGGATTTTTTTGGCATATTCATTAAGCTTGTACACATACTAATCACTGTGTGAAATAGCTAAGCTTAATTCGATGTCCTTCATTTAGAAGATCACAACTTAAAAACAAATTATTTCTTATATGGTCTCGCATTTGAGTTAAAGACACTATCAGTGATTTGCTAAATCAGCAAATCGAAAAAATCATCAAAAATCAGATTTTTGCATGAATGTAACAAGTACAGGTAGCCTAACATACCCTGCAAATGATAAGACCAGAAGCAATCTAATAAGGACAGAATCGGAGAATTTAGTCATTACTGTCCGTTCGGACACTTACTACAACACGTAATTGAATGGAGAATCATATCTTGGAACACTGCCGTTTTCTTCCTTTTCTGTCAATTCTACAGCTGGAAAAGGTGACTTCTGAGAATTCTACAGACTTATCCTTCACTTTGAAGCTATTCCTGCAAATTTCAAATATTTTTCAAATCACTGATAGTGTCTTTAATCGATTGCCCTGCAGCTATAGGCCTACAAATGTAACGGACGAAGGGCCGAGGTCACGCTGTCACCATCAACAGATGTTGTGTAAACGTATCTCAGCGTAGTGTCAACAACAGATTTGGGTCATTCATGGCAAGATAAAGCACTTGGTCCATCCATCAATCGTCACCGCTATCTAATGGTCAAAGGTTGGTCAAAGATCGCGAAAGTCTGACGCCAGTACCTATCACATTATCCCGTACAACCAAACAATCATGCAATCTTTATTGACAATCACCAAATATTAAGCCACCCAAGGTAAGAAGCAAAGGAATCATGTTAATACAAAGACATTAAGACAACAGTTCGGTTCAAGTGCCACAGCCAAACATGGAAAATGGCGTTAAAGCGTGTACTCGTACAAAGGCAAGTTTGACCAATTGTCACGAGGAAGGCATTATCTAATCGACAGAATAAATATATATGTATGTATTCCTGAGAACGAATATGAAAGTGACCTGATAACGGAACACATCAACAAAGGTACAACGTCTATCGCAGGTTCGACGGCTGTTGAAATTCCAAACCCGTATAGAAGAACGTGCTTTAAACTACCTAGCGGTACAGTTTTACATAAAATTGGGCCGAGTAACAACTTATTGATAAATAACGTACAGGCCATGGTTCATTACATGTATGACCTTCTTGCTACAATAAAGGTTAGAGGCCTCATTATTTCAAGGTTACAGCTTGCAATCAAGGTTATCAATACTTTGGGCGACACTTCGAGAATTGGGTTAATCGAATGCCCTGCATAATGGACGCTGTTCAAGATCGTAAATTTTTCAAGCTATTGCCTAATTTATCATTATCAACAGATATCCAGAAGTGGCGCCACTATGCATTTGCCCGAGTCAAGAGCAGCATTAGGTCGCACGTGGGTCATCAATCACTACAATGGCCTAATGGTCATCAAAAAAAAGTGGACCAAAGATCGTTAAGATCTGACGTCAGTGCCTTCAAATTTCCGTTCAAATGAATGGTTAGGAATACTGGTCGAAAAAAAAAACTAGAATTTCGCGTGTTCGGCTTTCATGCTCGCTATATTCAAAAGAAGGAAGCATGGGCCGCCAAGCCCTATCTTACAACTTGACCCTCACATAACCTTTGACATTAACGTAAATCTACCTACATCAACAAATGAGGGGATCCCGTATGCACCAGACACAATTTTTGGTTACAATGAACCTCACTTTCCATTGGGGTCCATTTTCATTAAAAAAACATTTTAGTGACACATGTACACACAGGTTGAACTTCAACTATTCAATGTAGGCCAAATTTTTTCATTTAACCTATTTTCAACTTGGGACCTCCGCATGACCTTTGACCCTCCTTGGCACAGGCGTGACACTCATCAACATTGAGGGATCCCCATAGTGCACCTATGACACAAGTTGGTTCCAATAACCTCAACTTTTCCATTGAGGTCCATTTTAAAACAAGGCACGAGTCTTAAAAAAGGACAATCTTATCATCTTAGTGCACCAATTTGCAGAAATGAAACAATAATAGAGTTTTTAACACCATTTGTTTGAAAATGTTTTACATGTACACAGCTACATGTACACGCAATTCAGTAAGGATACAAGAATATATGCAGGCATCAATCATAATGAGCAACCTTTAATGTGAAAAACAGAATCAATTTCACCTTAATACATATATATCTATTTTTATTACTTGATTTAAAATTGACTTGTACTAAGCAAATTGCAAAAAAAATTCACGGAATTAATCTGATATTGTGTCTACGTTTCATTTCTTTCTTAAGTATTTCCCAACCTCACAGAACAACCAAAACAGGACTCACTCCTTGGGGCACCCTTTCATTTTTAAGGAATTTTTATTAAATGGAAATTATGTCCAATGAAAGACTAATGCAATTAAGACCCAGATCACTATTGTGTAGTAATATCTACCATACCATTAAGCTGTACAAAAGTGGGCCTGTGTACCACACGCGAAATAATAGTCTGCTTTTAGACTTAGTTCCATGCTATCATGTTAAAATATACATACAAACAATGTAAATTGTGTAGCACAATTGTATATTATCACATTTGAAAGTATATTTGGTTTATAAATTAGCTATAGAAGTCATTCTAAGTGAATATGTCAAGCAAAATTGTGCAAACTGACCCAACCAATCAGACAAACTGTTACATACAAAGCTTGGTGAGGGGCTAGTCTCATTTAGTGCAAAAAGGGAATGTCACTATCACCAGTGAACAGTGCAAGTAGAGAATTTAAAATCACTGACCATGGCCATGGAAATATGAGATCTTGAACTCAACAGCTAATCTCAGTAGCAGCGCAGTGTTTGTAAAACAATAGATTGCGGCTGTTTAAATCAAAATAAGATGTTAACCACTGCATTGGTTTGGTCAATTCAGGAGTAATCTTCTGCTGCGCAGAGAAAAACTTTTAGTGACACATGTACACCCTTGTACACACATCCACACGCACAACGGATTGCTAAGTGTCCTGCCAGGCTATAGCTGGCGCGGCCCACCAAAAATAAATGGTTCAATTGTTTGGAGATTACATAACCACTTCTGTTATGTCATTTAAATCACTTTTAGCACTACGTGCATGGCCTCTGGGAAATGTTTGTAACTATTCAGTCAAATGATTACAAAATCCTTGTACGTGCAATTGTTAATGTATTTAGCAATGATTACAACATCCCTTGCCCCATGGCAATTGGGGGTCTAACCAGTCTTGTATCCCATTGTCCATGCTTGCTTGCCCGGGTTGCTTGCCTTGGCTTTTGAAAGAAACCAAACTCCCAGCGATTTCGAAATCATTTCTGTTGTGTGTATGAGTTGCGAAAACTGCTCATTTCCAAATTTTTATGAATCTTATTTCTTTTTGTGTTGTAACTATAGAATATTTGTGTAATATAGCAATAAATTTTCAAATCCGGAATTTCACTACGAGCTGTGATTTTCATACACTCTCAGATAAGTGTATGGGGGAATATTACAATCTATCTCTGCTGATAAGGATGTGCGCTTGGCCGACTGCCGGCCTATATGAAGCGAAATGATTGTGACGCAAGATTTCCTGATGGCAGCGACATAATAGGCAATCAGCACTTTGAATCCTTCGGAAAGGACGCTTTACAATGTGATTAGTAATGTATCGGATAATACTTCAACGTGTTAAAATAAACCACCAAAAAGGTCTATTACTGCATATGATTACATGGGCCTTAGGTCAAATGATGCATGGTACCAAGTGAACAGAAGAATATGAAGTAATTACTTCGATTAACACCCAACACGTTTACATCGCAATAAACGGCAAATTAACATAATGTTGCCATGCGTAAATTATTACAACTCGTGGATTATTAAAAGTACATAGTTGTAGGTTTTTACAATTAACAGGTCGCAGTGTTATAATCAATCACCGTGTTATAGAAAAATTGGCAGGTTTTAAACATGTTAAGGTGTTTTATTGTTAATCGAAGCAACTTCATTATTCTGTTCACCTATAAAAGCCCTCACTGCTTCATGTATTTTGATCTAACTTATGCAATCATGACTTCCGAGTCTAATACCGTGCACTTCATATGGTATGACCCTATTTGACCTTTACCTATAGTCATGGCCAGTGGTGTTTAAACACATTGAAGTGTTATTTTTAAGTCTAGTCTAATCAAAGTCACACTTTGACAAAAGAAAATTTAAAAAAAACTTTTCTTTTTTGCTTTTTTTAAGTTTTTTATTTTTTTCTTTTAAAACAGATAGTCGTTTAAAAATGTTTTTCGCCTTTTAATTTTACTTCAGTCTTTTCATCTATCTCTTTATGTTTTTAATTTAAAAAAATAAAAACACACTTTACAGAAGAATACACCTTATTTTTACTTATTAATATTATGAAAAAAACCCTGGCCTGAGTCTGATAACAAATTGAACAGCCACTCATTAACTGCCTGGACCAACCGGCTCCTTTTTGGCTCAACAATGGGGAACATGGGAAAAAAGAGGTGATTAATTGCCTGGTCCCACCGCAATTCCGGGAAAAATTGTTAGTAACACTAACCACCAGTGTTAAAATAGGCTCTATTTCTACAATGGTAGTTTGTTTATTTGACTGATGTTCAAGTGTTAATGAAGGCGAGAACTTGTATCTCAAACCTACCCTTCCCCACCCCCTATCAATCAATGTTGGAAAGTGACAATGGATGTTGAGTACATGAGGTGTCCAACCTTGCATAGGGGAGAGAGGGGAACATTTTCAAAGAGACCTGCATTATGTTCTAACCATTTTTTCCCGGATTGTGTGCGCAAAGTCAAAACAAGCATATAAATTGCCCAGTTTTTTGACCATAAAATGAAACGGAACAATAAAGTTATAGGCCTATTAATTATCAATGAAGGTTTACAGTCTTGCATCAAGGTTATCAATACTTTGGGCGACACTTCGAGAAATGTGGGTTATCGAATCCCTGCATAATGGACTCTGTTCAAGATCGTAAAATTTTCAGCTATTGCCTAATTTATCATTATCAACAGATATACGAAGTGGCGCCACTATGCATTTGCCCGAGTCCATAGCCGCATTAGTCGCAACGTGGGTCATCGATCAACACTGCTAATTGCACAAGTGGACCAAAGATCGTTTAAGTCTGGCGTCAGTGCATATCACATTTCTCCTTGTCAAAAGTGGAAAAAAAAAATGGTAGAATACATGGTTTGCAAAAAAAAACTATGAATTGTCGCGTTTTCTCGGCTTTCATGCTCGCTATATTTCAAAGATATAAGCAATGGGCCGCCAAGCCTATCTACAAATGACCTCACATGACCTTTGACATTGACACGTTACCTCTGACCTCATCAACAAATGAGGGTCCCATATTGCACCCATTACACAAGTTTTGGTTCAATTGACCTCAACTTTTCCATTGGGGTTCCCATTTTAAAAAACATTTTTTAGTGGACACATGTACACACTGTGTTTGCACTTCAACCTTCCATGTAGGCAATTTTCATTTTACCTATTTTCATTCACCTTTGACCTCGCATGACCTTTGACCTTGGCACATGGCCTTTGAGCTCATCACACAATAATGGAAGAGATCCCATAGTGGCACCTATGACACAATTTGGTTCATTGAACTTCAACTTTTTCCATTGAGTCCATTTTAAAACAATACGATTCCTTACCCAAGACAATCGCTTCTGCATCTTTAGTGCACACTTTGCAATGAAACAATAAATAGAGTTTTGTAACACAATTTTTATTTTGTTGAAATGTTTTACATGTACACAGCTACATGTCCAAGCAATTCAAGGTATTACAATGAATACTATGCCAGGCTCAATCATAATAAGCAACCTTTATTGTGAAACCAAGAATTCAATTTCACCTAATCAATTATATCTATTTTTATACTATTAAAATTGAACTTTTGTACTAAGCAAATTGCAATACAACTTTCAACTTATTCCAAATCTGATATTGTGTCTACTGTTTCTTTCTTACATAATTATTTCCCAACCACAACATACAACCCAAAACAAGACCACTCCTGGCACCCCATTTCTTTTTAAAGAATTTTAGTAAATGGAACTTCTTGTCCAATGCAAGACTATGCAATTAATACCATATCGACTCTGTGTAGTAAATATCTACCATACTATCTGTACAAAAGTTGTGGCTGTTACTCCACACATGAAATATTGTCTTTAAATGAATTAGTTCTATGCTATCAGTGTTAACATATACATACAAACAATGTAATTGGGTTGTAGCACAATTGTAATATTATAACCTTGACAAGTATTATTTTGGGTTATAAATTAGCTAGAGAATCATTCTAACAGTGAAATAGTCAAGCAACATTGTGCAAACTGACCCAAACCAATCAGACAAACTGTACTACAAGCTTGGGAGGACTAGTCTCAGTTAGTGCAAGCAGGGAATGCCACTATCACCAGTGACCAGTGCAAGTAGAGAATTTAAATCACTGACCATGGCATGGAAATATGAGACTCTTGAAACTCAACAGCTAATCTCAGTAGCAGCTGCAGTGTAAACACTGATTGTCGGGTTACAACAACAATATAAGAAAACTGTGACCACTGCATTGGGTTTTGGTCATCGGAGTAATTTCTTGCTGCGCAGAAGAAACATTTTAGTGACACATGGACACACATGTAACCACATCCCACGCACAACGTATTGCTAAGTGGTCCTGCCAGCTATAGGCTGGCGGCCACCACAATACAATGTTTCACATTTGTTTTGGAGATACATAACCAATTCTGTCTTCATTAAATCACTTTTAGCTACTTGTACTTGCATGCCTTCTGGGAAATGTAACGTATTCAGTCAAATGATTACAAAATCCTTGTACGCGTGGCAATTGGTTAAATGTATTTAGTCAATTGATTACAAATCCTTCCCATTGCAATTGGTTCGTAACCAGTCTTTTAATCCCTTGTCCCTCTTGCTTGCCCGGGTTGCTTGCCATTGGCTTTTTGAAAGAACCACAAGCTCACAGCGATTTCGAAATAATTTCTGTTGTGTGTATGAGTTGCTAAAACTGCTCATTTCCAAGTTATGAATCTATATTTCTTTTTTGTGTGTAACTATAGAATATTGTGTGGTATATAGCTAATAAAATTTTCAAATCCGGAATTTCACTACAGACTGTGATTTTCTATACACCCTAAATAGAAGTGTATGGTGGTAATCTTACATCTTAACGTGCTGATAAGGATATTGAGCTTGGCCAGCTGCCGGCCTAGATGAAGCGAACTATTGTGACGATTTCCTGATGGCAGCGTAAAATAATAGGCAACAGCCTTTTAATCCTTCGAAATGGCGCTTTACAATGTTTATTAATGATAAGGATAATACTTCAACGTGTTAAATAAACCACCAAATAAGGTCTATGACTGCCATATGAATTGCATGTCTTAGGTCAATGATTCATGGGACCCCAAGTGAAAAGCAAAGATGGAGTAATTACTTCGATTAACACCCCAACACGTTTTACCATCGCATAAGCGGCAATATTAACATATGTTTCAATTCTAAATTATTAACCCTCGTGATGATTAAAGTACAATATGTTGTAGGTGTTTACAATTAAACATGTCGCAGTGTTAATAAAATCACCGGGTTTTAATAAATTGCAAGCTTTTAAACAATGTTAAGTGTTGATTTGTTAACTCTACGCACACTTCATATTCTTTCACCTCTAGAAATCACTCACTTCTTTCATGTATTTTGATCATAACTTATTGCATCATTGACTTACGAGTCTAAGACCGCGTGTCAACTTCATATGGTATGACTCCCTATGTGACCTTTAACCTAGTCATAGGTCAAGTGGTGTTGTAAACACATTGAAAGTGTTATTTTAAGTCTATCTAAAATCAAAGTCACACTTTGACGAAAGAAAATTAATAAAAAAAACTTGTGGTTCACAAACTTCACATTGCGGAGGGGGGGTGGTTTTTTCTTTAAAACAAATATTCTTTTAAAATGTTTTTTTCGCATTTTTCTTACTTCATCTTTTGAAGTCTATCTTTATTTTTTTAATTTAAAAAAAGAAAAAACCTAAAAAATTAAAAAAAAAAAAAAAAACACCTTATTTTTTTAACTTATGAATATTTATTAAAAAAACCCTGGCCTGAGTCCCCTGATAACAAAGTGACAGCAATATTACTGTGCCTGACCACCGGTCTCCTTGTTTGATACAATGGGGGGGAACAATTGGAACAAAATAGTGTTAATTGCCTGGTCCACAACGCATCCGGGAAATAAGTTGTTAGAACACTAACCACTCATGTTAAAATAATGCTTCATTTTTACAATGTAGTTTGTTTTTGACTGATGTCAAGTTTAAATGAAGGCGAGCACTTGTCGCTCAAACCTAACTTACCCCACCCCCTATCAATCAAAGTTGGGAGAAGTGACAAGCATGTTGATTACGGAGGTGGCTCACATTGAATAGGGGAGAGAGGGGAACATTTTTCAAGAGACTCATTATGTTCTAAACCATTTTTTCTTTTCCCGGATGTTTGCGCGAAGTCGAAAGAAAATCATATAATTTCCATTTTTTTTGACCATAAATGAAAACGGAAAAAGATATAACAACACCAAATTTGCACACTTAAACACCAAGAAAAGTTGCTTTGACTTCCTTTTTGATTACAGAATATCTTGCTTGGCTTAGTAGGGACCGGTCACAAATAATTCCAATTAGTGCAATTTTGGGCCTATAAGAATGATAGGGCACTGCAGTGATTAAACGTTTAATACTAAATCCAAAGTTACACCTTGAGCATGACCCCCCTAACAAAAATCTTATATATTAAAATTAAATTAAAAAAAGGAATGAGAGAGGCGCGAACTCAACACGTGTTTTCAGTTGCTTGTAAGTCTGACAGATTTACCGCTAAGCCATTTAGCTTAACTATTTCACTCCGGGACTTTTTAACATACATCGCATTGCATACTTGTGATCCTCATTGCCACAGACACAGTTCACTGTTATGTGCTACGTTATAGAACTGTGACACATACATTAGGCTAATGGTAAATTGTTTGCAATTTACCCGATTGAAACGTTACGTTCTTTTTACATTTTACCGTATCAGTTTAAGATTTAGTCATGGTTGCTCTTTTTTCCTTCTTTTCCAATGGTAAACTGGTGTGAAAACGCCTAAACTTTACATTCTTAAGCAGAAACTTGGATGATATTATCGCCCGGCCATCATTATCTTCAGTTATATGGGAACATGTTTTGTCATAGTTGACATCAGGTAATTATTAGATCAATTTCTAATTGTAAATTGTTCAACACTTTACCGTTTTAAACTTAATTGTAAAGTGTACCATTCCACGATCCAAAATCAACCGAGTTGCAAGTAGGAGGCTAATCGGATAAGAAGCAGACTCAAGAATAACCTTCATTGGTTCGAGCCCTCCTGATGCTATTTGTAGTAATTTTTGGGGTGTAAAATAGAGTGAACAAACGAGTGAGGGAGTAGTGAATGATGAATGATGAAATGATGATGAGTGAGAGTTTGTGGGTGTATAATGCATGAGTACAGATTTCCTGTTTGCATGAATTCCCAAAGTGATACCAGTAATTATTATTTTTGTGTCATTTTTCCCTTCATATGTTATCGAAATTATTATTATTTCAGTAGATATTAATATAAAGTGTGGTGTATATTATATGCATGAGTACAGTATGTCTGTTTGCAATGATTGCCAAAAGTGATAACAGTAATTTATTATTTTTTGTCAATTTTGTTCTTCAATGTATGAAATTATTTATTAATATTATATAATAAGCCCTTGGAAAAATACTAATTTCATTGAATAAAAAGATCATTGCAGCTTTCTTTAGTTTCTTTTCTTCTCTTCTTATATGACCGGTGGTTGCATGCTCCTTGTAAAGCTCTCTTGATATTGAAGAAAATCGCAAGGTTGTCGTGGGTTGCGGCATTCCTAGAACTTCTGGTTTTGCATAGTCCACGCACGTCACATTCGGCACTTATAACTGTGACCGTACCCTAATTAGAAAAATGTTCTGACTCTAGAACATTGCAATCGTAAGACTCAACGCAACTAAATGAAACAATTACAAATTGAGTCTTTAATTAAAACTTTCTTAAAATTCTTCTTCCCGATTCTAACGTTACAATAGGCTACCCTTTATAAATTCAACACGGATATTATTTTCACCAGTGACCATTCCCTAAATAGTCATATTTGGTAACAATCTTTCAGGAGTAAAATGCAAAGTATTATTAGTAATTGCTGAAAATTTGGTTTAAATATCTGTATCCAATAAAAAGTTAATACCCAAAAACTAAATTAGATGAAATCTTTGTCATTCGCTCATACAATCCGGGAAAAAAGTTGTTAGAACAACTAACCACTCAGTGGTAAAATAGTTCGTGCTATTTGACATGTAGTTGGTTTTTGACTGATTTCAGTGTTAAGAAGGCGAGAACTTGTCTCTCAAACCTCCCCTTCCCACCCCCTACAATCAATGTTGGGAGAAGTTACAAGGATGTTGAGTACATGAGTGGCTCAACATTGACTAGGGGGAGATGGGGAACATTTTTCAAAGAGACTTGCATTATGTTCAACCATTTTTTCCCGATTGCGGTCGGGACCATGCAGGCTAAAACCATTCATTCAACACCTCTACTTAAGAGTGTAATAAAGGCCGGGCATCACATTTCACAATCATAATTCTCTCGTCTGCACCCAAAACAAAATACCGGTTATCGACGGGTGGTCAGGTAAACATCTTATTAAGTCACCACTGGCGTGCTCCAGCCAGAAGCAGTCTCCCTCCTACCTCAAAGGGCAGCTATTAATTTTTCTTATCTTTTTTGGGACTAATAATTTTTTCCCTCAACCTGAAAAAATAATGAAAATTTGTACATATTTTTGAAAGAGTGCAGTAGCCGATATTCGAACCCAAGATCACTTATCATGAGGTCAGCTACCCTAACCACAAGACCAGCAGATTGGTGTGCCCGATCTTCAATTCTAATTCTTATAACTTTAAGGATAAAATCGCTACTGCTATGTGGTCAGCAATCCTATAATTAATAGGCCAGTCTGGGCACGGTTGTCACAACCTATGCTCCAGGAGCACGATTGGTGGTCAAAATCTCATCACACTTGCTCTAATTCTATCTATCTTTGCGAAACAAAACCTCACCTGTATTTATCATTCCTTTTCTCCACTCTCTGCATCATCTTTTTGCTGTCTTCCCTCAGTACATGACAGTCGTAGTTGGGGGTTGGATCGAAATGAGCACCTGTTGTCGTTAGACGTGCCTTCAGCGACTGTCACCCTCCCCTTTCAGAATACAATGTGTTCGGCATTGTGAAAAAATTGAGTCTTATTAAATGGAATTCACATGGGGTTCACACCTGAATGGGTATTACTTGAAGATGGCTAGTTAACGAGTAAGGTGATTTGGATTTGTATGTCATATGCCAGTGTGGGGTTCGTCTACTCGTGTCGTATACGTGTCGTCACATCGTTGGAAATTATCGCATACAGTTAGAGGCACAGATGCCGCTTTGAAGACACCCGAGACATTCAAGAAAGAAGCGCCGCACCCAGTAAATCACACCTACTGAATAGCGGAAACGCCAATCTTTCAGTAAAGGGCATTTCGTGATCCGCGCCTCGTCCCCCGACTTACCTAAAAAAGTCGATGTTTATATCATCTGAACCGTTAGCCTTATAATCTATGGTACTATTTTACGTGTCAATTCGGCGTACATGTATCTATAAGAAATTCTCAATTTTCGGTCCGTAAACGGTACAAGCACTACTCAATTATTCTATGGACTGTGGGAAACCGCATGCTGATAACACAAAACCGCATATTCGGGATCAACTTCAATTTGTGGGAATAAGCTTTTTCTTAATGAATATCTATTGACAATTAATAAAAGAGGTGCTGGAATCACGCAATACACCTTTAATGTACATATAATAAGATCATGATTATTATTTTTCGTCGTGCACGACAGAAAAAAATCCAAGCATATTGTTCTTTTAGACGAGTACCTATATGCCACCATATTAAACCTTTGCTTTTTGTTGCATTTTATTTGGGGTGTGTCCAATAAACCTTTATAACTTCCCGATAGGGTTCCTACAACAAATCCAATGCAAATTAAGAGAAATCCTTAATGGCCTGTTTCAGTTGTTCCCGAATCACAGGGGGCTGGAGTTTCTAGCGTAAATCTACTCACAATTATTATGTTAACGCTATTCCTAACAGTGATTGCCAGATAAGAACTAGCGAATAACAAGTTCTCTTACAATTAACTTCCAAAAGCACGACATATTAGCAAGTGGCTCTCCAGAAGTATTAACGAGATTGGTTGTTAATTAGAATAAACGTTAACAATAAGCAATATACTATTATAACCACCTCGAGGAGTGAATACAAGTGAAAAGTAAATAAATCATCTGTCTACTGGTAAAATCCCCTTTCATTGCAAGCATGACAAGTACATTTTAGTCCCTCTTCAGCCCTTTCACCATTCTCAAAAATGTTGAATTAGCTCCGGTTCCCCATTGTGACCAATCGGTATATGTGGTCCAGCTAATCCTTTTACATGGCGGACACTACAGGTTCAGCAAATCTCCTCATACTACCTTTGTATTATATTTCTGCTTTTCCTATACCACTTAAGGTGCACTTTAAACCACTCCATGGAAACTCTTCTTCTGTTCAATAACCTAGGCAAATGGCCCTCTAAAGTCTTATTTTCCATTTGTATCATCAGGCACATGCATTTAACATCTGTTCAGACTTCCAGAATAATCAATTTGCCCAATTTAAATTTCCCTGTTATTCTACTGCACAAACACCTTTTGTGCCAGTGGAACAGGGAAAAAAAAAAAAAAAAAAAAAAAAAACAAATTTTACACAAGCCAAAACGGTTTTGGATTGCCCTATTGCAATTTTGGCGTTTGGACAATCTACCCATCGGTCACAATGGAACTAGAACCACTTCTGCGACATTAAAGAATAGGGCTTTTTAACCTACTTATTTCTCCATTCATTTTAAGAGGAGAATAGTGGAAGGGCTGAAAAGGCCTAGAGCTTAAATACACGTATTTGGAAAGTAGATTAACTGGTAATTAAAAGAACATACGATACGGTGTAATTAGCCAAACGGAATTGCCCTATGAAAGGCAATTAGTACTCAAAGAATGTTTGCATTTAACCTTGTAATAATAAGCAGGGTTAGAATACTGCTTTTTCCTTGCCCATGCCATCAAACATCTGCGTGCATTGAGAGATTGACTCCTTGGTCCAGGTCTCCAAGCGGTCGTACAGTCCTGCACCTTAATTGCTGCAAACTCGCAACCTTGTCTGGCAAGAGTGTGCTTTTCTTACAAGGCAAAGGCGAAGGGGGCGGGGGGGGTGCAACTTGGGGTCCCTGTTCTTTCCTTTTTCAGCTCCTGTCGTTTTTTCTGAAAGTTTTTCTTGCCATTCTTCTTGACGGACTACAGTTGTATGGCGCACTCGCCAGCATCGCGGTATTGCCGTTTCATCTAAACAGGAATGCCCCCCCCCCCCCCCCCCCCCCCCCCCCCCCCCCCCCCCCCCCCCCCCCCCCCCCCCCCCCCCCCCACCCCCCCCCCCCCCCCCCCCCCCCCCCCCCCCCCCCCCCCCCCCCCCCCCGCCCCCCACCCCCCCCCCCCACCCCCCCCCCCCCCCCCCCCCCCCCCCCCCCCCACCCCCCCCCCCCCCCCCCCCCCCCCCCCCCCCCCCCACCCCCCCACCCCCCCCCCCCCCCCCCCCCCCCCCGCCCAACCCCCCCCCCCCCCCCCCCCCCCCCCCCCCCCCCCGCCTCACCCCCCCCCCCCCACCCCCACCCCCCCCACCCCCCCCCCCGCCCCCCCCCCCCCCCCCCCCCCCCCCCTCCCCCCCCCCCCCCCCCTCCCCCCCCCCCCCCCCCCCCCCCCCCCCCCCCCCCCCCCCCACCCCCCCCCCCCCCCCCCCCCCCCCCCCCCCCCCCCCCCCCCCCCCCCCCCCACCCCGCCCCCCCCCCCCCCCGCACCCCCCCCACCCCGCCCCCCCCCCCCCCCCACCCCCCCCCCACCCCCCCCCCCCCCCCCCCCCCCCCCCCCCCCCCGGCCCCCCCCCCCCCCCCCCCCCCCCCCCCCCCCCCCCCCCCCCCCCCCCCCCCCCCCCCCACCCCCCCCCCCCCCCCCCAAGCCCCCCCACCCGCCCCGCCCCCCCCCCCCCCCCCCCCCCCCCCGCCCCCCCCCCCCCCCCCCCCCCCCCCCCCCCCCCCCCCCCCCCCCCCACCCCTCCCCCCCCCCGCCCCCCCCCTTCCTTTTCCTCCCTCCTTCGTTACCTCCTCCTGCATGTTCCCTTCTTGTTCCACAGGATACGATGTCCTGTCAATAAAAAGCGAAAGACACGCCTTTATTTAATGTGGGACTCGGGACTTAATATGCAATTTAACATTACATAATACACATTCTTCAATAAAAGTTAATGAACCATCAAAAACTGGTGACCTAATACACTCATTAAAAAAAAAAAAAAAAAAAAAAAAAAAAAAAAAAAAAAAAAAAAAAATATTGCGCATTTTTAACGCTACTGCATCTGACAAGTTATAGAATTTACCTTCTACTGCGGTAGAATACTGCTTCTTCGGTATGTTATATTGCATAAATATCTCCGTTTTCCGCTGATTTTGTATTTTTAAAAACACATATACAGGTTCTCTTGAGTAAATTCAATCTGTGAACAGAACAATTGAAAAAAGGGAAAATAGTTACAAGAATGTGTTTACATGACTGACATCAACAATTTAACTTGGTAATTCAAAGCCAAAATAGAACCTGCATACAAGACCAATACAAATTTACGTGTTACTCCCGGGGTTCATTCTCATGCAAGGGGCCTATACCGGAACCTATCGAGTGGACATAACAAAAGGCAAAATATTAATTAACACAACCTTTTCCCCTCCTTCACATCGTACATTCCATGATGGGGTGGTGGAGGTGGACGTGGGGGGGGGGTGTGTTGTTGTGTTTGTTGTGGTTTTTTTTGTGTGGTTTTGTTTCGTAGTGTTTTTTGTGTTTTTTTTGGCGTTGTCCTTTTTTTTACTTTTTTTTTTTGTTTTGGGTTTTCCTATCCCGTGCCTTCATTCTCTGCCCACTGCTGTGATTGTCTGGTCCTACCTTTGGCGACTCTCATGATTGAGAGTGCACCAATCCCGTACTTAATTGAGGAACTGTGTCCAAAATGGACACAGGCCCATAAATTTTCGATCGTCTCACATATTATGCAAATGCATTTCCCCTCCCAGTCTATATTATGTATCCAAAAGAACAACTTTCTGCCGCCCGGATTTTGTGAATTTCGTCTATATGCACTGACAAAGGCCGCGGGTTCAAACCTCATTTCGGGCACTCAGTCATTTTTTTAATTTGTTAGGAATAGGATTTTTTATGGAACCACATGACATTATTGAAGGAAAATTGCCCAAAACTGTGCTTTTGAGATTTATGTTTTTTTGTTATTGTTAATCTATAACTAAAAAAATGTGGCTACATATTGAAACTTTCTGTGTAAGTAAACATATATTTCTTGTGATGACTTCATTGACGTGACATTCAAAATCAACAATTGACCTTTAGACTAAGGTGGAGAACATTTTCAAATGTCAGACCGGTTGCTGCTGATGTCTATAGCCTCGCCGAAATGAACAATTTAACACCTTCATGGAGAAAAAGAAGCGTCAACTAAATTACGACGGGAGCCCGTCCTAGAGCGATAATACCCGAAATCGGAATTTGCATCACTCAACGATCCTTCGCAATTCATCACACCGTTTTTTTTTTGTTTGCACACTCTTTCAACAACAAAGCCCTTCTTAAATTGTGAAAATGCTGATTACTCCTGGAGGCATCGACTTTGGTTGTCCCATATGGAAAAAACATTTTGGCTTTAATTCGTATTTCTGCCATGACATTAAAACATATTGAGCAATGGAGTATTATTACATACAAGTACCTAGTTGAGTATAACTGGGATGGCAAAAGGTCACTTCTGTTAAAATGGTTTTTCATGCAGTCACATTCCAAAGCATTCGGCACTTGAACAGCGTGTTTGCTCCATTTTTTTAAAAATAAAGAGCCATAACTCAGCATAACACACACTTCATGACCCTCCACTGACCTCTAAATGCCACTGCACGCCGAAATCTGACTCCATTTTGCTGGTATAATACATTTCAGTAACTTTTCCCAAGCACTGACTTCTTCTTTTAAAGGAAAGTCTTGACAATTAGGTGTTAACAGAAAAACTGGTGAACACTTCATTTTTTTTCCTAATTTGAGCATATGCTTCTTGGGGGGTTGATGACAACGCACCATGCACATAACTCCTACATTTCATTTCAACAAGCCCCAATATTTCTGCCTTTCAAAAAATTAAAGAACTACACTTTAAAACCGAGTATAATTGCTTATGGCAAGGAAATAAGTTTTCATTTGAAATTGATAATTTTTTGGTAGAATAAAAAAATGTTGATCTCTAAATCGGAAATACTAAAGCAACTACCCGTTAGTTATGAAGGGAAGAACCTATAATTATTGTTGTATGTTTTCCCTTTTTCTTACTAGTGGCTATTGAAACGTAGCAAGAAAACACATTGTTTTAATACTGTATATCATTTTCCGTGATGTTGTGTGGTCGTTTTTTATACTTGCATCTGGAAAACGAAAGACGAGCTTGTCATTGAGTTTTTTCATTTTTTTTCTTTGAAGGGATGTAAGCAATAAAAGCCACTGTTGAATCAATAGCCGTTTTCCGTCGTTTGTTGTTCAGAAAGACGGCAACCGATTATTGCGAAAGGTTTTTCTTGTTTCTTACTTGAAAATAAAAACGAAACACATTTTTTTCGTCAAGTACACGGACACGGATCTGGTCGTGCATAAGCTGTATTGAAATGAACAACCACGCAATACCATTGCCGATCTAGTCCATTTGTGCTTCAATTGTTGGCTATTGAAGCCTAGATCTTTGCGTAATTTTCAGGCGCAAAGATATGACTGGTACGTGTTACAAATCGTTGTGATTCTTCCGATTGTCGATTTATTGGCAGAGGGTTGGAACAATTGTGACCCTACTTTGACTTGATACCCCACTTTTAAATTCATAATTTTTTATTTTTTTTATTTTTTTTATTTTTTTTCACAATATTAAAGTACAACTAATAGATTAATTAACTTTGAACATCAAATGAAAACAGCAAGACATCCTTGTTCTTACATGTACAGACTACGTTGTTTGTAAGTAGGAATTGGCAAAACAAAGGTTACACGGAGAGCTTTACAATCTACGTTAATGTATTGCTTAATGAAATGATTTCATGCAAATATTTCATTATCCGAATGACCTGAAACGTGTCACATTGAAAGTAACTGTTGATTTAGAACCTTTCACTCCATTTGCAAGCCTCTACAGCAAAGGCCATAGGGTTATACCATACGACTCATAATTTTGTCCATACCCCCTCCAATGAGAAAAAATAGAGGAACCATACTGTTTTATTTAATAGTCTAATCAAGATATACGTTGCAGTATTGCGACGACATCAGAGTAGGTTATTTAAGCTAGAAATTGTAGTTTAAATCAAAGGCTTATAATGCAAATAGACTTGCAATTACCATTTGCATTCTCTTTCATAAAAAGTATAAAAAAATCTATTAAATTTTTTATTAGGGGCAACATTTTAATTACTTCAAACAAATCTTCCTCATACAGGTGCATAAATCTAGTTCTAATGTACTAACCTTTTTTGATACGGTTGTTGCATATGACCATGATGTAACATGTCCTTCGTGATTTACCAATTGGAAAACGGAGATGGCCAAGATCACAGATTTCTCTCGTCTTTATAAACCAGAAAGGGCTAAGATTTTATCAGATTCGCTATCAGTCTTCATAAACCAGAAAGGGCTAAGATTTATCACAGATTTGTTATCAAGTCTTCATAAAACCCATAAAGGTCAATTATCGATATGTGCTATCACGATCTTCATAAAACCCAAGAGGGCCAAGATTATCAGAGATTTGCTATCACGTCGTCATAAAACCCAGCAAGGGCCCAAGATTATCACGATTTGCGAGCACTTTTTCAGAAAACCACAGAAAGGGCAAGATTTCACAGAATTTGCTATCACGTCTTCATAAATCCAGATGGGCCAAGATTATCACGATTTGCTATTTCTCTTCATAAAACCCGAAGTAAAGACAGGGTGTGGATAGCTTAGAGAAAGAGGGGAAAAAAATCGAGAAGGAAAGGGGTATGAATTGGGCAAACACTTGGAATATAGACAAATAGTGGGCGGGGAGAGGAAGAGAGGTGAGGGCGGGTAAAAGAAAAAGGATGTGAAATAGTGTGGAACCAGGGGGCGGGAGGGGGGCGGGGAAGGAGAGGGGAAGGAGGGGGATGACCTAAAAGAGGAATAGTGAAGGATAGGGGGTGTATCAGGAGTGTTGTGGTGGGAGAGAAACAAGGTGAAGAAAAGGGGGAAGGGATGGTGGGTTGGGAGGGTTGGGGGGAGTAAGGGAGGATCAGGGAGTTAGGCGTAGGACTGGGAGAGAGAGGGGGAGGTAGAAGGATAGAAAGGAAGAAAACGTCAAAAGGGCTAAGATTATCACAATTTCAAGTTTTTCGTGGATTTGCTATCACGTCTTCATAAAACCCAGAAAGGGCTAAGATTATCACAGATTTGCTATCAATTTCTTCATAAAACCCATAAGAGGCAAGATTATTCACAGCTTTGCTATCACGTCTTCAAAAAACCCAGAAGGGCTAAGATTATCACAGATTTGCTATCAAGTCTTCAAACCCAGAAAGGGCCAAATTATCACAGATTTGCTATCACGTCTTCACCAAACCCAGAAAGGGCTAAGATTATCACAGATTTGCTATCACGTCTTCATAAAACCCAGAAAGGGCCGAGATTATCTCTGTCAGATTTGCTATCATCAGGTCTTCATAAACATTGCACTCTCTCTACACGTATGCATAATGGCTGACACACATCAAAGTTGCACTTAACATCTCCCGGTACATCAATACTGCCAAATTGTAGCTGTACATGTACCTCAAGTAGCAGAGAACTACATGTACATGTATTACTTTCATCCACACATATGGTATCTTAAGTCCCAATCCTTTTCCTTACTTCAATACTTCACGACAAATGCCTTCACTGTAAATTCCACGATAGGTTGCAGTTTTTCACGTACGAACGATTTTGTCAAGTATGGTCTCTTCTCATGCAAGCGAGAAATGATCACGATGAGGCCCCCTTTTTCCAATTTTTTTAGCGGTGACCAAATTATGGAGTCGACGACTGACTTCATACGTAGCCGAAACAAATAATGTCGGCTATTCACAGGCCTATGGGAGTGTTGTTTTCGCTTAACGGTACCAAAATATACCCAGCAGATACAATCTGCTACTCAGGCGGCGATAGCGCGCTCCATTGTTTGGCTGCTTTGTCCCCAGAGCACATCAAAGTCTATACGTAACTGGACGCTGCTTTAGTCCAGAACGCAATGACCCAGGCCACTACTTACCTACCTTCTATTGGTATTCAATTATACTAGCCACGTCCAGTGAGTTGATAAAGGCGCATGCCTATGTGTTGCCAACAATAAATTCACTTGGCGGGCCTTTAGCATACCATTTTTCTAAAGACAACAAACCCAACGCCTCTTGCTTTGACTAAATAATGTCTTTAAAGTGAAAAATCAAAAGGTGATTTGGAATTGCTAATAACTCCAACTTTTTATACTATTTCAATACAAAACAGAAAAGAAACATTTTGGTGCTGGCACCAATGTATGCCCCCAGCGCAAGGGTCAGAATATTAAAAAACAATCCAAAATAGCCAAAATGAGACTAAATAACATTTTCTTTCCAAGCCAAAAATTGTTTGTGTAGGTTACTTTTACTGAAAAGAAATGTATAAATAGTGTAGCGAAGTGTTGAATCAGTCACTTATTCGTGTTCAGGTTAATGATCACGTAGTACCTCCATAGTCGACCCTATAACTGAAGTCAGCTGCCAAGAATTGTCATTTCTGAATATGCAATGATTATAGTACCTGAGTTAACTAGGCACGGTTGGCAGTTCGCCCAACTGGCCTTGAATCTTGATATTGACCCCCACTTAAACACAATGGAAATAGAACCTTGTACAGCTGCCCATATAAAATTGTATAAAAACAACTGAAAATCAGTCCCTATCTCACACTGTAACATTCATCATTTTACTTACACAAAAACTATCTTAATGTGTTTGCATAAATATTTATGTCATGTTCATACACACCATTAATATTTTAGCACTGTATTCATCATTTTCAATTGTCATTAAAAATTTGTATGAACCAAGGCTCTTCATCTTCAAAACAGCAAAAACTCCATGCCTGTCAATTTATTCACATCTAATACCCCGCCGCTCCTCGCGGGGCAAACATGCTATAAGTAGAGGTTGGCTAGAGAAGGTCAATGTTTCCGATCACTACTCGAACCAGCCTCGTTAGAATGACTTTTTTAAAAAACCGCCCTGGGCCCACTTTCGAATAAAAAAATTCCCCATCGAAAATCCAAATGGGGCCGCCAAAAATTGTAAAAAATTGATTTTTTGACTACCATGTTAGGCTTCAATTATTTTTTTGTTTCACTTTGGCTTAATTTTGGTGCCAATAAAAATAACCCATGTTTTTTTGGGGTATTAGGATCATTTATGCAACTTTCATTCCATCTCACCATAAGCCTTTTGTTTCCTTGAACAATGACGTTTTTTTTTGCTTAAATTGAGTTCTCTGAGGGCGCGTTCCCATAAAATGGCGCATCCGATTGATAAGGTGATTTTAACTTCCCAAGTTGAAGGAAAGTTTTATTATGAACACTTGCTGAAAATTTGACTTGCATGGCATTTGTGGTTTTGCAACTGTAGGGGCAAAATATTTAAAAATGCATAAAATGCCCTCAATTGAAACCCACACGTAAGAATGTTCGTTGAGCCCCTGTGTATTCCAATAGAGTGTTTTTGTCAAATTTTAAATTGATGCCACAGGAAAATGGTAAGTATTACCAGCTCTAATCTTCAGAACATGATGACTCAACATCTGATGATGGCCAGAGCCA
>JAMKCH010007596.1:0-32015 GCA_023653785.1 Ophioderma brevispina | reverse complement strand
ATATATTAGGTTTTCTAGATTCTAATATTCGATCCTATAAATATGAAAACAAAGAGGGTATTTCACTTGCGACAGCGGGGGGCATACTCGGAATATTTTTAATAACAAATTACATGGGATACTTATATCGATTGCGAGTTGGGACGAAAAACACGCTTGCCTTACTTTTGACGGGTTGAGATATTTTTGTCGACGATGACTCCACTATTACAAGATTGGCCTAACATTCGACTTTACCTTTCATATCCCGCTTAGTTGAAGCGGGAGGGAAAAGGTTGAAATAAGTGGCTGTAAGCATATCAATACTAAGTGGAAATCTTTGGAACACATCTGCCAGAAATTACATTAATTGTGACTAGGAATACTTAAAATATTGTTCAACAAGAGTCAGGGGGCGGAATTTGTAATAATCCTCTATTTTTGATAGAGGATATTCCCTCAAAGTGGCTGAAAACACACGAAAATAATAGAGGATTAAAAAAAATACGCCTTAAAACCCGACCATTTGCTCTGCTTACAAGTATGTCATGACCCCTCTGACACATTAGTACGTGTGCACCAAGCGTTCAATGAATGACTGTAAAAAAGAATTGGCAACTACGATGTTATCAAGCTTGCTGCATTACGATCATTGTAAGGCATGCCGGGGTAACCTGGAGTGTGAATGGATGTAAATGTTTAGTGTACATTTGCTGATTACCTTCACATGTTGCCAAGTCTCTATTGAGTATATATAGAGTGGCCTCTAATGACCCTATATGGCCTTGACCCCATTGTCAATCTACATATAAAACATTCTGAAACTAAAATGCTATATAACCCCAACTACAAGGAACCCTGGTTCCAGACTCTTAATGGTAATGAGGCAATGCCACAGAATGACCTATGAGACAAATGTGCCCTTTGACCTCTAATGGCCAATGTGACCTTTTACCCCATTTGGTCAAAATCATATGTATAAAAATCAACTGTTTGGGGCTTGTGGGTTTGTCCGGCAATGTGTTTCACCGTCCTTTTACATACGGCTATGATTTTTGTGTGGTGGTAGGAGTTTCGCCGTACGAGTTTATGGTCACATTTCGAGGGGTTATTTTGGGGTCAAGGTACATTCAGGGGTCATGGAAATGATGGTGGTGTTGAGATACAAAGAAAAATATAACAAGAAGAAAATAAGAGTAACACATTCTTAGGCGAAAAAGATAATATAGTCCTTGGTTTCTGACATAGTTTATCCGACTTTCTGATGAACCAGCACAGCACTATGTTTTTATATTAACCATTTAACTCTATAGGCTATGCTGTGTTCTTAAATTGTTACAAATTAACTCCATCAGTGGTGCAAAGGGATAAGCCTACAAGTAATGAACCTGTGTGTTGAAATTGCTGTTTTGCCTTTTGGAGATTGCTCCATCCTTGACTATTAGTGCAAAAGTGTTAGGGTAGAATTATGTTAGTGCCTGGTTGTGACTTTGTTTCATGACAGTCCTAATGGTATCTGTCAGACGGCGGAGCCTTGTCAATTTTTTTTCGGGAAAAGCTTATTTTTAAGAGCCTATCTCCTGGTGCAGTTCATATGTTAGTAGATGGCTACGGTTTCAAGGAGGAGCTTTAAAGTTGACTTTTACTTCGACTTTCATTCAATAATTTTTAAAAATCTCCATATGGACTTAGTTCCTACTGACAGTTCCTTAAATGGGAGCTGTCATACGGCGGAGCCCTGTCAATTTTTCGGACAGCTTTATTTTTAAAGAGCTACTATATCTCTTGATGCAGTTCATAACTGTGTAGGTGGCTTCGTTTTCAAGTTACAAACCTTGAAAGTTGACTTTTACTTAAACCTTTTTTCATGGGTCATTCTTAAAAAAAAATCCAAATGGACTAGGTCCTACGACAGTTCGTAAAGGTGGAAAGCTTTCAATTGATCTTTTAAGACAAAATTATCCATTGGGCTGATCCCACTGAGGGAGGGTATTACACTTGAAATGTTCGCTATTTTTTAAAAAATATCCCTGATCTCATCAAATCTCCGATTCCAAGATCAAATCTCCCCGATTCCAAAATATCATGTTGGCAGCTCGCAAAGTCATCAAGGGTCGTTTTAGGGGTAACTTAAAAACCGTGCTTTGACGTAGATAGGAGTGTTGGTATTGGTGGTAGAGTTTCGCCGTACGAGTTTTGGGGTAGTTTTTTGAGGGGTTCATTTTGGTGGTCAAAGGTTCATCCAGGGGTCGTATCGGGTAACGTGGCTGTGCTTTGACGTATGGATAGAGTTTTGTTATTTTGGTAGAGTTTCGCCGTACGAGTTTTGTCGTCATGTTTTCGAGGAGGGGTCATTTGGGGTCAAAGGTCATCCAGGGGTCGTTATCGGGTTTCTTGGCTGGTTTTGAGTTATGGATATGAGTTTTGCTAAGGTGGTAGAGTTTTTGCCGTACCACTTTGTGGTCCCCATTTTCGAGGGGTCCTTTGGGGTCCCGGAAGTCATGTCATGTAGGGTCATTATTGGGTAACTTGGCTGTGTTGTCATCATGCCTTTGACGTTATGGATATGAAGCACCCAGGGTTTGCCATTAGGTCGAATACAGTACATTGTTTCTGTTCTGAAAACATTCAGTATACTCATCTAACGGATATACTCAGCTAGCGAAGACGCACGCGCAGCGCGGCTCCACACCTAGGGATATACCAATTCTGCAAATAAGGTACCCCCAGTAACCACCAAACATGCTCAAAGGAACTGGTACGACCATATAGTAGTAAAGTTTGACCTCTACTGATCTAAATGACCTTTGGCCCAGGCTCCAAAACCTTTGCCCACCCACCCAGTCCACTACACGTACACCCATTGTTATAACGGGGTTGTATGTCACTGGTATGTTCTGTCTGAATGCATAGTTCATCTGAGACGAGGATGCCACCTCCTGCAACTTGGTGAGTGGGTGTCCCTTGACCTTACGAAGACCGAGTCTGTATTGGTTAGTGGGATCAAAGGTCATCAGGGGTTCATTCAAAGTCAAAGGAAGCTCCAATGGGGCTAAACTTTGGTTGTCTCAGCGAAAACTTGGTTGAGCGGGGTCGATTGTTGATGATGAAAATTTGAAAGGTTCATGGCAAGGTCATTCAGGGGTCAGCAAGGTTCCAAAGAACCACAAAACCCGAGGGTCATTCTAGCTAGGTGATCGCAAAACAAGGGTGATGATAGCCAAATCCGAGGCTCGCCTAGTAAAATACTATTAAAGAAACCACCGGTTCCAGAAAAACTCTTATTGGTATGTTACAGATAGGGACCTCTTATGTCCCATATGCCCTTTTGACCTCCAAGACACGAATTGACCTTTGACCCCAAAATAGCTAAACATTCTTCAAATAGTTGTTTAGCCACCAAACTTGCTCAGGATACCACTTGCCAAGACCTGTGGGCTATATGTCAATTGACTGTAATGGACCCTCATGGAAACTATGACCCCACCACTACCCATTCCCTAACCATCCCAATGGATGGATTACTGCATCATGGATGCACTCGTAGGCAGAGCTATCTACTATCTACTATCTCTCTCTCTATCTTATCTATCTATTCGATCTATCTACTCCATCGATCTTATCTATGCTATATATCGAGCTATCTACAATCAATCAATCATCAATCAATCAATCAAATCAATCAAGCAATCATAATCATCTGAATCTGGATTCTAATCTATCTAAGCTATCTAATCTATCTAATCTATCTATCTATATCCTATCTATTCTATCTCTCTACACTTGCCATAATGCATTCTGTTGCAAACGATTGGCCGATTGCAGCGAAAAAATCGGTCAGGATAATCATTGACCAAAGGCCCATGGGGGGTGGTGGTACAGATTTGGGTCAAAGGTCACGTGGGCCGAATTTTTTTAAAGGGGCATTCTTTAAAAATCTATAAATTCCTTCTGGTGCACAAATCAATGTTATAATCACTGGACTTGGTTATAAGAAACCGCTCACACAGGTCCATATGTGGTGTTCACGATTTGCGGTCAAAGTGTACACATGGGCCAATTAAAAGGGCCATTCTGCAAAGCTATTAATTCCTTCTTGTGCTACAAATCATGTTGCTTATTAATCACATAGAATTGTCTAGAAGAACCGCTGACCCAGGTCCATATGGGGTTGTTCACAGATTTGGTGTCAAAGTGTCATGTGGGCCGATTAAAGGGGCATTCCTTGAAAAATCTATGAATCATTCTTGGTGCACAAATCAATTGTTTATCACTAGAATGGGTTAGAAGAACTGCTGAACCACATGGTCCATATGGTTGTTCACAGATTGGTTAAAAAGGTCACGTGGGCCCGATTTTAATAAAGGGGCCTTCTTTGAAAAACTATAAATTCCTTCTTGTGCAACAAATCAATTGCTATTAATCACTAGACTTGGTATGAAGAACCACTGACCCAAGGTCCATATGGGGGGGTCACAGATTTGGGTCAAAGGTCACTTGAGCCAATAAAGGGCATTCTTTTTGAAAATCTATAAATTCCTTCTTGTGCCCACAAATCAATGCTTAATCACTAGACTTGGTCAGAAAAAAACCGCGGCACCCAAGGCACATGTGGGGTGTCACAGATTTGGGGTTCAAAGGTCACGTGGGCGAGTAAAAGGGGCGGCATTCTTTGAAAAATCTATATTCCTCTGTGCCCAAAACATCAATTGTTTAATCACTAGACTTGGTAAGAGGACGCGGAACCAAGGTCCATATTGGGGTGTGTCACAGATTGGTCAAATGTCATGTGGGGCCAATTAAAGGGGCATCTTTGAAAATCGAGAAATTCCTTCTGTGCCACCAAATATTGTATAATCACTAGGGAGATTGGTTAGAAGAACCGCTTGACCCAAGATCCATATGGGGTGTTCACGATTGGGTCCAAAGGGTCGTGTGGGCCAATAAAGGTGCATTCTTGAAAATCTATAAATAAATTCTTGTGCCCACCAAATTAATGGCTATAATCACTAGATTTGGTCAGATGACATGTTGACCAAAGATCCAGGGGTGTCACAGTTTTGGGTTAAAAGTCACATGAGCCAATTAAGGGGACATTCTTTGAAAATTTATTTAAATCCCTTTTTGTTGCCACAAATCAATGCTATAATCACTAGACTTGGTCAGTACGACGAACCGCTGGAACCAAGGCACAACAGGGATTTCACAGAGTGGGTCAAAGGTCGATGGGGCCAATTAAAGGGATGTGCATCTTGAAAAATCTATCAGTTCCTTACTGCACGCACAAAAAAAATCTAATTGCTATAATTCACCAAATGTCTCAGAAAACCACTGACCCAAGGCACCATATGGGTGTTCACAGATTTGGGTGAAAGGTCTGTGGGCGAATTAAAGGGGCATTCCTTGATGATCTTGAGGCTGCGGGCCTTCTCCTAAATAGTAGTCCCTTGTGCGTCTCAAGATATCAGGGGCCAATATTTCTCACCATCGCCTCATGAGCAGTCTATTGTATAATATAAATGCCAAACCAGGGGTGCTATTCCTAAATGTCTCTTACTTATGCTAATGTGTGAAACTTTTCACGATTAATATAGCCACAATGGAAAATGTTTGTGACCCACGGGGTGGTGTCAAATAAATGAAAGGGAAAATAAAAAATACTATTAAATGTAAAAAAACCGGGGTGCTACTTCGAAACGTCTCTTACTTATGCTAATGTGGGGGACTTTTCAAGATTTAATATCTGCCAATAGAAAATGTTGCGCCCCCGGGTGGTGTGCCAATATTAATAAACTGCTGGAGCTACAGCCACCATTGCGTGCTCTTGTGTCATATTTGGCGGCTTACCAAGGTATTAGATCATGCCCGAAGTGACTATACAACCATATACGCTGCCTTTATGTAAAAAGATGAAATTTAGTATTCTTCGTGCACAACGAAAATCAAAGCATGGTTTCTATCGGCGATGGTTCGATGGAAGGCAAGTTCAAAACAAAGGTTTGCTGTTTTCTTGGTTACTTGTTTGTTGATAAACTTCGAAACTCGGTAGGTGTGGTGTACAACCATCCAGTGAAATTTGAGAGAAATTTGACCTCAAAAAATCTCCTGCTGTCACTTTAATTACAGAGTGCAGACTCGCCAGTCGTTAGGGTGTCCTTGCTTTACCAATGTGTCCGCAGTCAGTGCTATCTTCAGTAGATAGCAGCAACTAAGAAACAAAGAAAAACATACACATGTCCACGCATGCACGCACACATAAACACACATGTACACATGCACACACACTTTGTTGTTATATTATTTTTCTACCAACAAACATTTTTTTTAAAAATATATAATTATCTCCCTAGCCTTCCCCCAGAGGCGAACTCACTTAGGGAAATCTAAACTTGAGCACCCCGGACAATAATACCATGTTGGAAATCCGTCTAGCAAAAAAGAGTCCGCCGCGTTTGTCTGACAAGACTGATTATCTTCCCACAATGATCCTCCTTGATCTGTCATCAGCATTTAATTATTGTCTCAAGTAGCAGGAGTTAAGTGTGGTATAACGTTGACCATAAGGACAGGATCACAAGTGTTTTCTGATGTTAATGTAAACACGGCAAATTTAAATGTTCAATGGCATATGTCTATATTACAGGCAACTGTTATTGTGGTGTCAAGTTGGTTTTAACTGCATTTGTGTCCCACCACATCAAACAGTTCACTTGTTGGCAGAAATAAATCCACAATAATTAAGTCATGAAAAAGTAAGGAAAATGACAAAAGAATTAAGTCACTTCTTTAATACCTCCTCACTAAAGATGTATCATTTCAAAGCATTAAAGTGCATCCTTTATTTCATAACAAATTCATTGATTTTTGCTTAGGGAGTTAAAAGTACCATGTATCTTTTTTGTTATGGCAGATTTTTTTCTCAGATTAGCAATTTAATGCAAAACTGAAATCAGGAAAACTTAAATATACCCATTGAATGTGTTCAGTGATTTGCTGTGTTGTCGTAAGTCAATGCTCAGTGAGTTTGATTTGATTTCAGCATAATATCATCATATAAAAAACATTGACATACATGATAAAAATTAGACGTACAAGATAAAACCAGAAATTATACAGTCAAAAAAAATACTTAAGACTACAATGATTGTCTACAATATGACATCATACTAAGGATGACGCTTTAAGCCTAAAGAAAGCGTATTTCTAAAGGGGTCCTTATAAACAAGCAAATAGACATAATCAAGTACGAAATAAATCATACCAAAAAATAATGGCCTTGCGCATTGAGACAACATTGTTGTGTTTGCGCTATATAAGTGTGTTACTATTACTATTATTATTATTAAAAAATAATTATCACATTAGCTTTATGAGCTAGGGGAAAAGTTGGGCAGAAGTTGTTAAAGTGAGAGAGCAAGTGAGTATATTATAGAGGTCTTTCACCTCACTCATGCATAACCCCTAACAAATGGTGTTAGTTCCCGTAGTATTCGTCACTCAGATCAATTTAATACCCGATCTCAAAGTACTTGTGCTATTCAAAGTGTGACCCATATTTTTATGCATCCAACATGCATGTCGTCCTTTAGATTTAGAAAGTCTCCAGAAATTTGGAATGGACTTCGCCATTCCCTGCAAAATGGCCGCTAATTCGAAAAGTGGAAGACCTCTATTGTACTTGCTGTGTAAGCAAAGACCTTGCCTGGTTGGGCTGTTGTGTATGTTGACTGCACCAACCTCGTGGGACATTAGGCACTCTTCCACGGTAAAAGTAAGGATTCCAAGTTGGACTGCCTATTGGTTAAGTACATTTAAAATCCACAACATGCACCCACTCTGTAGAAGAGTTCCACAGGGGTGTAATCATTCCAAATGGAATAGCTAAATGAAATGAACTTAATTAATTCTGCTATGCTACTGACCCATTCAGAGATAGTTGTGAAGAAGCTTGCAAAATATATGAAATAGGGAAAAGATGTGTCAAATATAAGTGATAGAATGTAGTTAGCATGTTTGCTAGTGTGGTGTTCATGTGATAAGGCATGGATGTAACACTACCTTGTTGTCAGTTGGTGGTTGATAATCTTAATACAAGTGATACAGTCACATGGTGACTAGGAGCTTTGATTGGGGGGGGGAACTTGTTTAACACATGAGAGCCCACTTGAAAAACATAGTGCCCTCCTGAAAAAAAGAGAGAAAATCATTATTTTATTATTATTATTAAAATGCACTTATTAAGCGCCTTTATAAAATAGTTCAAAGCGCTTTACAAAGATAAAAACTACATGTAGGCCTACAACGGAGAAGAAATAATAAAAAAATAAAATATCACCACTATGCAAATCAACCATTCACAGTCCACACACATGCCACCGCACACAAGCACTCCATACATACACACCCCACAACCCACAGCACGTGCTCACCTCCTCCGCACTCAAAAACAAAACACATCCAGAACACCACATCCATGTGAACACCCATGCACACACAAGACGCATCAAATATACAAGTATGCAAGGACTAACAGAATGCATAAAAGGTTATTAGTTAAAAGAATAACCTATGCTTATTATTAAAAAAAGACAAATATTGCCAAAAAAAAAAAATAATTTCAGGATAAAACAGGAAAGGATGGATATTCAAGGACCATTGCTCTTCCAACACCAAAAACTGATGTCACAGAGCATCAATATTACCATTTAGTTAAAAGGGGCGTTTTGTAATCCACAATCTCATCCCCCCACCGACTTAGCTTAAAAAAATGAGGTTTTTATATCATCTGAACTATTAGCCTTAGGAATCCATGTGTACCTAATCTTACGTGCAAATTCGGTAAATTCGGTCTGTAGATCTGTTAACGGACAGAAATTACAGCACAGTGGCCTATGGGAAACAAGCAATTGCTCATACACAAAACCACAAGATCAGAATCAAATCAAATTTTATGAAGAAGCTTTTCTCAAGGATATCTAGTGAACAATGAATAAAACAGAAAGTGCTGGAATCATGAAATGCACCTTTAATCATTATAGAGTCACTTTTAGTTCTAAAGGCCTAGTTCTTTTTTGGTAGGTGGGTCCATTCTTTTTTGTGGGTCACCAGCATAGCTGCAGGACCACAATCCATTGTCTGTGTGTGTATATGTGTCACAAAAATGTTAATCTGTGTGTGTGTATGTGTCACTAAAATGTTAATTTTTTGTGGAGCGGCCTACAGCTTATATTCTTTGAATATAGCAAGCGCGAAAGCCGAGAACCCCAAAATTCTAGGTGTGATTTTGTTAACAAACATAAACACAGTTATGTCTGCTAGGCAAACAGGCACCTAAACACCTGCCAACCAAACCCCAGATTATCTTGAAAAGGAATCGCCATTAATTGAGAGATAGGATTATCAATATTGGTCTACATTAAGGTCAAGAAAGATCACATACTCTGATTCAGCTAGCACGTTGCAAAAACATGAGTGAGCAGTCGGACGTCATTCCACAAATAAGCAAATTAGGTCACACACATACTTATTTCAGTGATGTGTGAATTAACAGTTATCTAATAATTACGTTTCTCAAATATTGATGAGAAGACACAGGTGATTCCAACTCTAACGGCAGGTGTTTGGTGTCTTCTCTAGTTATTCCAATTCGTCATGCGAGTGCAGGGAGGTTGTAAGTACAATAGCTGCCATTTGTCAGATATCCCCATCAAACATGTTATTTTGCCAAGTCTTTGGTCAGTGGCTCTTGAAATGGTTCTTCAGGTGAAACAGTCACCTGAAGAACTATTTCAAGAGCCACTGATTCAAAGCAAGATAAATTGAAAGTCATCTTAATACATGGCAGCACACAGGTTTATCACATGGCAGCTATTGCACTTACAACCTTCTTGCACTCACGTGCTGATTTTGTAATCAATGTTGGTAGATTTTCATCTCCAAGGAACATGGTGTAGTTGATTTGAATTGACTAGCATGGCGAGTCATGACCAGAGACCCCCTTTTCTGGATTTAAGCATGGACTCTATGCTCCACTACCAATAGCTTTGCACAGAATACCACCCCAAATTCCATAAGTTTCAGAAAAAAATTTAAAAATGAATGTTTTACTTAATTAATAAAGTATAATATGGTCTAAAACAGCCTTGACTCACAAATAATGGTTTGTTATTAGTGAATGCATGTTTGAAAAGGAGCAAACCATCCCGACTGACCACTCTGACTTTAAGAGCCTTTTTCCTCCCATAGAATAGGGTTTCTCATTCCATCACATTATATTTTCGTACATAACTGTTCATAATATTAAATTTTGTTTAGAAATGGCTTAAGTTGCATTTGTTTGAATCTATGCATGTATAATTTAAATCTTTTGCATTAAGGTTTTGTGGGTCTTTAAATGCATTAAAATATAAGCACTCCAAAAATTTATGAAAATAACAGACGATTCAGTAGCAGCAACCTTTTTGAACTCGGATGTTATATAGACATGAGTCAAATTTGGTAAGATCTGTATTTTCAGATTCACAACATCACTTTCATACTGTTATCAATGTAATTGCCACAAGTTAATTTTGTGTAAGATATGAGACCATTTGTTGCAACGTATTGCCACATTAAGCTGAATTCTCTTCCATTTCTGAAATTACTTGCTGCAAATTATTTTTCTAGTACTGCTGAATGAGTTAATTGGCCAGGTAATCCATGTCCCAATTTAATTTTCAACCGTTTGTGCTCTCACCGATCAATTCTCCTTATTACTACTTATATCTCTTGAAGTGTCGTTCATTACATCCACTCAATAGCCTGATGAATTCCGGTCAAAGCTTAAAATTGTCTGCTCAAATTCCTTTTAATTTGATTTGGTTTCCGCTGAAAAGTTCAAGGTTAAGATGGAGGAAGAGCAACTGAAGTATAAATGTTTGCGGTGCACTTATTTTGTGCCATTCTCAGTCAGAGGAATTGTCATTAATTCATCTAAAAAAACAATAACACCTAGCTACCTTTTAAAATCAAATTTTACTTAAAAAAGAGAATGTTTAAACAATTATTTTTTTTCCTAAATTGCCAAAAAATCTCTTAAAATGTGTTCAGTTTCCTAAAGTAACTAGTCTTCTTCACATATCATCTTTTAAAATTTGTCTGATTACTTTCTCAAACTTCTCCATCTTGCCACCAAGAGAAGGGTCTACTTGTTTTGGACTCGGAGAGTGAACTCGGCACTGGTGAGATGACTGTGACATTTTTCATTAATCCTAATGTTAGGATAAATCCCTGTATAACTCTATGATGAGATCATAAGGTCAGATCCAAGGTAGATTTTTATCCCCATGGCTTGAAAGCAGTAGGGGGATATTGCGATAACGCGCATGTCCGTGTGTGTGTTCCAATTTGGTTAGGTTTGATCCCCCTGGCTTGAAAAGTAGTAGAGGGCTATTGCGATAGTGCGCATGTCTGTGTGTGTTCCAGTTTGGTTATGTTTTCGTTTTTCAAGTCTTGTTCAAGAAGTTCAATTTAAACCAGACTTGGGGTTAAGGTGCAATAGGGCTTCATTCATATGTGGATTGATGTCAAAGGTAATGGACGAAGGTCAAAGGTCATGGATGAAGGTCAAAGGTCATCTGAGGTCATGTTCCAGACTGCCATCTTGCCAGGGGGATGATGCAAGTTTACTTGCTGTATTTTTATTCTTGTGGCAGTGTTAATGCAAGGGAGCCCTCATTTGGGGATTGGGCTATACAGATAAGAAAGTGTAATCAAAGTAGACTCAAATAACTGGAAATGATACATCTTAATTGGATACATTTGGATGCATCCTTTCTGTAATTGCAGCACCCTATATTAGTATATGTTGCAGTGTTACTCTACCAGCTGTGGGTTAGCTAAACATGGGTGTATGAGCCACCTGATATTGATTTGATATTGATGAGATGAAGACGCAATTGTTTCCTGGAAGATCTTAGACCTGGCCCAGTTATGAGAAGCAGTCTTGATGACATTTTACTTCATCATGAGCAATATCTCTTTATTTATTTTATTGTTTTGTTTTGCTCAGTGTAACTGCTTTCCTTCATCTTTAAATCAAATCCCATTAGTATTATATCTTGCCCGTTTACTACTTGGCATTTGTTTATTAGAGGTACCCCACCCGATTACAACAGATATCGTTTCATAGGAAGGGCCATCACCAACATACCTTAAAGCGGCACTGGCACATTTCACAAAATATGAAATTTCTTCAATTTGCTCTCAAATGATAGTCTAGGCCATTGGAAGAACAGAGATATATTTTACACATAAAAATAACATACCCCAAAACAGATAGGGACATTGATATGAGGATAAAGACATCCAGGTAATTTGTAGGCCAATTTTTAAGTTTTCCATAACTTTAATCAACAAATGTGTGTATTACATGAATATTTTTGACTCGTACTCACTGATACACAAACCACAAAGGTTATAGACCGATCAAACAGTGTGCATAGCGTGGGAAACATCCGTGTTCTTGTGTTAACGCCATTTTCGTCGTCTGCTGAATTTTGCGTCGCCGGCGACGCTAAATTATAAAATCGTTCTGTTTGCCCATAAGGAAGCTGATTTGGTCTTAATCATTTCGGGTGAGGGCTTTTGTATATAAAGCCTTACAACCATGCAAAAATATCGATTTTGAAAAATCTTGAGGTCGCACTATTTTTCAAATGTGCCAGTGTCTCTTTAATTCCAAAATTTCATTTGAATCTGATATGTGAGTTGTAATTGCGTACGTATACTGTAATAGCCCATAGAGTACTGCCCAAATATTTTTAGTTACCATAAACACACCATTGCAGATGAGATGAGAAAAATACAAGATTTCTAATTGTACCAATATCTCAGGTTTGATGTTGAGAAAAGTGGGGTAATGGCTGAGGAATCGGGTAGTACAAGTGATAAGAGATTATATACATCTTCTCAAAGTCAGCATACTTGATGACCTTCACACTGAAACACACAGTAAATCAAAATGCTAAAACTCTGCATACTCTGTATTCAACTGCAAAGTTCAGTATTGGAGTTTACTCTGTATTTTAATGGGGTGATCACATTTTGCATCAAGTTGACAAATTTCGATAGACATGGAAAGTAAACAAAAATATCTCCAATTTTTCTGATATTATCAAGTTGAAAATGTTGGTGTAATTTTAACCCTATTCATCTTATTATCTTGTTATCCACAAAGTCAAATTCAGGTCCGCAATGCATTTGAAATTGATATTCTTCCTGCATAAAAATTATATTTAAGTTGTTCCTCAACTTATTTTTCCAAAGACATGATACCAACAGATTTGAGCCAGTGGTTACCAAGATGGTCATTTCCGGGTTGGTACATTTACTGCACCCACTTTGCCTGTTCCCAGTTGAATTCAACAGCCTTGACGGAATAAAGTACAGGGAATACTGTACTTTATTCCATCAAGGCTGCTGAATTCAACTGGGAGCAGAAAAGTTGGGGTCACAAAATGTACCAACCCGTCATTTCCAAATTTGTCAGGTGCACTGATTTTGCCCAGAATTGCAAATTATGGGTGTATCATAGCACAGAACGTTCTATCCATTTTTTTTGTCCTGTAATTGTAATAATTCATATATCTCGTTATATCTCGTTATCCTCAAGTTTAATTTGTGAGGTTGATTTTTACTTCCTTGGAAAAATCATTGTAACATCCATGCACTGCCTTTCTGATTATTGTCAATGTCTCAGAACAAGAAACAAAATTGAATAAATGAAAGCAAACAATTGTTTATTGATCGTTGCAAGCATAGATATCATGTGGAATATAATCTGCAATCCAATCAATCTTCAGTATCCTGGATGATGACTGGAATAATCAAGTCAGTCAATTTATCTAGTTAAAGGAACTTGTTTTCAATCAATCTGCAACTTGCATTGCAGAATGTACAACTTGACCTGTTTGATTTTAATGATTGCTATCTTCAGTAGATAGCAAATATACTCTATTAGTGGAGGGAATTTCCAAAGATGGATATATAAAACCACCATCTGTGCACTGAAAAAAATTAAAGGCATTTCAGTTATTTTTTACTACACAATAGACATTGATGTATGATGATAACACAAATGATTATTTGTATCTTGATAAAACCAATTAAATTAGCTTATCCTGTCGGCAAAATGATTGAATAGCAATTTATCGTGGCAGTAAAGTACAATAATTTCAATACCAATTCTCTTTTATACAAACCAATGGCTATCAATTCCCATCTACTTGTACTGTAAGAAAATACAGTTGGTCAACTGTGCACAGTGTTATTCAACATTATTACACCTCATGAATATTCGTGAACATAATCATGCTATTTCATTGGCTGATTTTGATTAGGAGTACTATTTCCCTAGTTTGAACTGTTTCCCTACAACCTTGTCCCCAGAGTCACATTGAACATGGTTTATTTCGGGAAAATAGAGTATACTATTTTCCCTTGGTACTTGGCTATGGGCCTATCACCCCAAACCCAAAGGGTGAGGGGTGATAGGCCCATAGCCAGGAAAATATTGTATACTATTTGATGTTTAAGAGTTTTTTATTTTTTTTTTGTTTGTACTTCTAATGAATCATGATTGTCTGAAAAAGATAAGGGGCATAACAGGGTTTTTTTCCAAGCTCACTTGCCAATCAACCCCAAGTTGTTCACACACCATTCAAATTGATTGTAGTTCGTGCTTTACATTCCCTCCCACATCTACCTTCTTCCTCTCTTTCCATCTTTTACTTCCGTCATTTCTGAAATGTCTGTCTTCCACCTTACACTTTCTTCTACCTCATCTGATCATATTTGCATTTTGATTCTTAGAGGTGTATTTGTGATCTAGCACCTCATTTTTTTTCAGATTTCATAGATATGCATGAGAACAGATTTCCAAATCTCATTGGATTCTGCGGTTTGCGTTTTAATGTAAAATGTTTCGTTTCAAAGTGCCCACATAGGCAACTGTGTTGTAATTTCTGTTAAGGACAGAAAATACAATTATTACAAATCTCCTAGAGTAGATGCCCATTTGTATGAAGATTGAGGCACACATGCTATACTTGGGCGAAGGGTTCAGATGATTATAAAAATCTCATCTTTTTGTGGGCCGCCAGGTATAGCTGGCAGGACAACTGCAATCTGTTGATGGCGTGGTAATGTGGGATGTGTGAATGTTATGTGTGTGTCACTAAATTGTTAAGTTTTTTTGTTTAAATCGACTAATTGAAGTTGAATTCAAATGAAACCAAACTTCTGTCATAGGTGCACCATGGGATCCTCATATGTTGATTGAGGTCAAGGGCATGTGCTGAGGGTCAAAGGTCATGTGAGGTCAAGTTAAAAAATAGGCTAAAATGTAAAATTGACCAATTGAAAAGTGGAAGTTAAATTGGAAACCAACTCGTGTCATAGAGGGTCGTTTGTCATGAACTGGTACAACTAAAATGGGGGGGGGGGATCTGTAACAATCCTCAACTTTTGTTTAGTTTAATTCCATTTAATTCTTAAACTATTTGACTCTGTTCAAAGAATTTGATGTCTATTTATTGCTAGAAGCCTGCTCTTTAAGATAAAACCATTTTCAGCCCTATTGGATTAGTATTATGAGAGTTACGGTAAAAAACCTTCAGCTAGGTAACAGGGGTACGGCGGGGGGATACGACGGGGGGGAGCCGGCAGGGGCCATAGACATTACACACAAAATGGGTGAAAACGCGTCGCCTATAAATTTAAATAAGTAGAGAAGTGAAACACTTGTGGGGCTCAAATTGCACATACACTGTCCTGAATGATAGATCTCTAGTAAATTAGATGTTAATTAGGTACAAATTTTGATCACTTTGGGGGAATGTTCGGCTGTTCTGTGCTAAAATATATCCCAAAAAACGAGGTAGAAACTTGGATTAACTTGATTTTAATTATCTTTATAATTCTCTTCTTTTAATCACACATTGGTATCCCTTATATAAAAAGGTAATTAGCCTAATGAAGCATTAATAATTTGATTTCATGACCAATGTCATCTTCAACCAAAATTGTGGCATTTGGGTGGGACCTGTATGGAGACACATGAGTTTGGAGACATTTTATGAGTATGTCAAGTCAAACAAGAAAGGTTGTATACATGTATACAAATAAAGCATGATTTGAATTTGGTTATAGGAATAGATATGATTCATGAAAACAATACACTTGTACTTAGGGTTCAAGACCTTGAAGACATGTGCTCAATAGCCGCCAATCCGTGTATTTTTGCATTTTCAGTATGGAGTTTGTAAATGTCAAACAGGTTTAGTAGCTTTGGGAATACAAATTTCACTTAGTATAAGTAAGAAATGGCCTCTTGTACACTGTTAAGTTACATATAGGTTTGTCATCTTTGCTCAAAATGGTAAATACAGGGTGACTTTAAATATTGCCTATTGACCCTTTATAATACATGGATCACCCTGTATAATATACATGGATCACCCTGTATACTTACTATTTGATCATAACTTTGGACAGAAACCCATATCCTATGTATTTCTCTCGAAGAAATATAGGATTAGTACTTGAATAAAAGAAGTTAGTCTTCAAAATGAGCTTTTTTTGTCAAAAATATAATTGAATTTGACCAACCTGTATGTTCAAAACAGAACAACATTAGTTATCTCCTTTATTATTTTTTGGAGGGCCTTTGTCATGTCTTTCAAAATCCACATCTGTTTTGACCTGGACATTTTTGGAAAAAAAAATTACCAAGGTATATTAAAATGACAAAATATGTAATTTTCTTATGTTACACCCTATCTTTGGCCATATCTGACATCCTTGTAGTATAAGCTTTCCAAAAATGTATACTTATATACAGTTAACTTGTAAGGAATAAAAGTTGTGTTGAGAGTAATACATATTGGTGCTTTTTTGTCATTTTGCACTGTGTAACATTTTTTGTACCCAGTTCATGACATATGGCCAGGTGGACCATGCGATCCCTCATATGTTGATGAGGTCAAAGGTCATGTGCCAAGGTCAAAGGTCATGGAGCAGCCCACAGCTTATGTTCTTTGAATATAGTAAGCGCGAAAGCCAAGAACCGCCAAATTCTAGTTTAGGTAAGTGGGGGGAGGGGGGGGGTGACAAGGCTGTAGATCACAAAGTTCCCATTTAAGGTGGCATTAACCTAAGTACAATACATTAAGAGATTAGACACATGCATGTTGAAGCTAAACACGACCTCTTTACCTATTTGGAATAAATAATTTGAAAGTTACTCTTTATCACGTTTTATTGCTTAAATTTGACTTACACAGCCGGTAAAATAGCAGTAAATTGGTAGCATTTGAAGCCATTCTAATTTCAAAATGTCATCAGGCGATTCTGTACTATGCTCTCCAAATCAATTTTGTACATGATGATTATGTCTGTAGTCTGTCTCCCGTCATGTCTGAGTGGCAATCAATACTCTTGTTGACAGTTAGATGAAGCCAATCATTTAGTTCTTGTCAAATTATGTTTGAGATTAATCCACTTGTTTTCCATAAATTTTCTATAGGTTTTGAGGCAATTGGTTGGCCAACACTGTAACAAGAAAGCACAACAGAATTGGTTCTTCCATTTGAAATTATTCCATCCATGTAAAAGATTTGGGTAAACTCTTCCACAGAGGTGGGTGGGAGTGGGGTTATGGATTTCAAATGAAACAGCAGTCAACCTTCTTCCTCTGTGTGAAGAGACTGTTTAGGTCTTGGAGTATCAATTCCAAATGGATGTGGGTAAACGCTTCCACGGAGGTGGGTGGGAGTGGGGTTGTGAATTTCGAATGGAACAGTAGGCAATATTCCCTGTGTGGAAGAGACTGATTAGGTCTTCCATGAGGGAGTATCAATTCAAAATAGAATAGCACACTTCCATGAGGGAGTATCAATTCAAAATAGAATAGCACAATGGATAGTGTCATTTTGTTGTATGATTGCAAGAAGGTTGTAAGTGCAATAGCTGCCATTTGTCAGAAATTCCCATCAAACATACTATTATGCCAAGTCTTTGGCCAGTGGCTCTTGAAATGGTTCTTCAGGTGACACAGTCACCTGAAGAACCATTTCAAGAGCCACTGACTCAAGGAAAGAAAAAAATGAGTTAATCTAACACATGGCAGCATACAGATTATCACATGGCAGCTATTGAACTTAAAACTTATGTACTCACAAGACGATTTGAAATACATGTCACTTCTGTTGAATATTTGGTAAAGTCTTCCCCAGAGGGAGTATGTATTTCATATGGAATAACTCATAGCTACAAAACCTGTAGTGATTGTTATGTTGCACTGCAATGCAGTACAAAAGAGTCAAAAGATGATGTTTCTATCAGGCCGTACTGAATACTAGACTCATTTACCTCCAGAAGTGAATAAATTCTGAAGCCTACTACAAGCTGTAGAAGAAAAATGAAAGTAGAACATGATGTTATCAGGGGTTAATTGATTCAAGGGATTAAGATAAGTGGGTTAATGAGTGCATATAATTGGCAATTAATGTTGACAATTGCTTTCTGTGATTCAGCTAGGGACAACTCTGTATAGCACTCATCAGGCTAATATTTCTGCAAGATTTCACACTATGTTGCCAGTGACGGTCTTAAAACACCCATTGGGCTGCTTTTGACACTTGCTTGGAAAATGTTAAATGCACTAGGGTAGCATGATTATACTGCTTCAACTTCGAAGTACAAAGTAAATTAATCGATGTGCTGCGCAGCATTATTGTGCCTTACTACCAAATGTGCTTCCAGTCTAAGACACAGAGCACGATGTGCAAACAAAACAAATTTAATAGCAAGAGGATGGGGGGGGGGGGGGGGGGGGTTGTGGATGTCCCCCTTAATTATTCCTCAAATGTCAAACAAAAAATACATGTATTTGACATTACTCTTCAACAGAATGAAGAATTTGAGCCCATTTTGAGAAGAATCGCTGCACTATAAAACATTTTACCCTATGATTACCTTGAACTATTTTAAGCTAGGAATAATTGTCCTAGATATTGCAAACTTATACCTTTTTCAATCCAGATGAACATCCCCTCTATGAAACATTTACCAAATTTACCCCTGTTAATTTACCCCTTCTCTGTCTCAAAATGCTCAAGAAAGTGGCATGAGCTTCAAGGTTTGAAATCAGGTCAATTTTGCTTTAGATCATCAAAACATTTCAATCAGATTCTTGTGCAAGGTCATATGCAAGGTGCTATGTGTCTACCTCTGGACTATTGTCTTAGTAAAATACTTTGTTCAGGCCTGTAACAAGGATTTTCTTAGGGGAGGGGCATTTTTTTTCAAAAGGTGACTTTTCCCAAAAATTGCAAAAAGGGGGGGGGGGGCAAATTGACAAAAGTGGACTTTTTACCAAAATGTTATCTTTTTTGACAAAAAGCATAGAAAACCTAAGTTTTGCATCTTTTGGCCATTTTTCAGCTCTTTTTAGGGGTTTGGGGGGCTTTTTAATTTTTTTTTTGGGAGGGGCATCTTCCCCCACCGCCCCTCCCCTGGTTACCGGCCTGACTTTGTCCCCCTAAAATCATCCATTCTTCCCCCTCCCACATTGATTGATTGGTTCCTTATAACCTTCCTGTAGTGAACTTCAGTAAAGATGTGCAATTTCAAAGTTCTTTAATTTCCAACAACCTCAGAATATGTCATGACGTTGCTTCATTTTGCAGTAAAAATGAGGAGTACTAATATCTTTGTTGCCTTTATGTTCCCAACAGGGTACTTTTATTGTATTTTCACAATTCACCAGGTGTGTCTTACTTGGCTGTGAAACTCCCCCTTAGGCTACAATATTCAATTTTTGGGAAAATGCACTATTTTTCTAAGAAATCAATCAACTTCGCCTGGCAACACTGAGTTTTAACACACACATCAGATCATAGCCTCTTTAGGGAAAAACTAGTTCTCATTTGAATCAATTTCCCAGGCTGCCGAGAGTTTGAAAAATCTGTTTTAGCAATTATATCCGGTGATTTAGGGGATATTTTGACAAATTGGGGTATATATTGGCATTTGGGAATAATTGGTGGAATTGTTTGGAATTAGTGGAAGATGAGTCACTGATTGCCAGCAGCATATCCCAGTAATTGGGTAACATTTAATTAGGGAATGTTTACGTTCCTGCAAACCTAGTAGTCGGTTACACAAGTGTTTCCTACCTGGAGAAACAATTATACAATGGCACAAATTTAAGATTGAATTTACCAGGTGCACCAGAACACCTTATTTCTAATAATCTTGACAATTCTTGAAGATTTTATCTTGGAGAGGAGAAGTTTTAATTGAATTACCATTTTGTTGTTGAAATTTTTAGAGCTACCTCATAACCTTCATGGTATAATACCATCAAGTCCATACTGCAAAAATAGATTTGATAGTGTCTGCAGGAATTTCAGAGTTTTTGTGTCGTCTGCAAGAATTGCAGGGGGCGACACCTCCCAGTCCTGAATTCAGTCTGACCGTATCACTGTATGACCGTACGGCTGTGTTTTCCAAGGTTAAAGTTTCGGAAAAAGTTTCTCATTCGAGAACTAAAAGTCCAATATTTACAGAAATAGGGTCATAGATGCTCCTTGGGAACTTCCATATGATAATGAGGTCAAGGGTCACATACCAAGGCCAAAGTTCATATGAGGTCAAGTTATAAAATAGCAGTGAAGGAAAGGTGGATCGCAAAAGCAGGCGACACTTGTGGTTCAAGAACCACTTGTCTATTTTCTATCTGTAAATGGACAAATTACAGCACCACGTACCAGTGAGAAAAACTGAAACAATACTGCTCATGACACTAAAATGCAAGATTGCGAATCAAATGAAATTTTGAGTAGTGTTTATAAAATAAAGAAAATAATGGGAAGGCTATATGAACTTAACGTGTGGAAACGTTTATAAAGTATAAATGTTAGTTTTTACTGCGTGTGTGAATGAAAGGCAATAAGGAGTGTACTTTTAGCAACCCACACAGTTACAGTATTGGCCTACTTTGGCAAGTATGAAAGATGAACTATATAGATAAGTTAGCTTAATAGGTGAAGTGTTGGACAGCCTTCATGCAATCTGGTCCTGTGACATCACAATGCAGCTTCAGGTCTTCATATTCCGTCAATGCTTGGATAAGTCTGTGACATCATGGGTCTCCATATAGGATGCAATGGATAAAATCACTTAATATTGTATCCTTGGGATTTGTCTGTGTTATTTGCTAATAGTTTTAAACACAATGTTAGCGAATTAGCAGAGATGACCTTTAACATTAGTTATTTGGTTTGATAATATCTTGCAATCAAGTAAGTGGCTCGCATTCCGCCTCAACTAAAGAAGAGGAGAATTTGTATTTATAGGGGTGTTTGTAAATGTTTGAAAATACATTGTAGGCACTTAAAAATGTTTTGTTTGCCCTAATACATGCTATTGTTAAACATTTTAAACCTGAGCGGAGCGAGGCGTCTTCACAAATAGGCATACTTCTGTGAGCTTCTGTGCAAGCATAATGTGTCATCAAAGTATGTTGTCATTGTAAAGGGAAAATGTTCATACTCAATAATTGCGAGTGCAAAACATTATCTGTCAACCGAACACTTTTTTAACCACAATGCGAACACCCCACAGTAACATAAAACAATGCCACTAGACTGTAGTACCACATTTGGTGCTTTCACAATGTTTCACTGTATCATTGCGGAAGATGTATCATAGAAAATAAAGAAAAAAACACAATATTTGTGAAAAGACTTCAATTATACATTACATTAGATAGGGCTGAAGCACAACATGTGCAGGGATTTGTGACTGTTAAAAAAGGGTTAAAATAGTCCTTCCCCTGCCGAATGTTATATAGGGTGGCGCCTATTTCCGTTTCCATAACCCCATAGGCCACGCGTCTGCCAAATGCAGTGAAAGCTACAGTAGGGGGTTAGTCTTGTGGTAGCTCCGCGTGTTCACTTTCCCACTTCATTCTTTTTAAATGCTGAGTGCCTGACAAGAAGGCAGTTGGTACCATTTTCAAAGTCTTTGGTATGACCCGGTCGGGGTTTGAACCCGAAACCTCCCGACTAAAGGCTAAGATCAATTAAATCCTATAAAAGTAAACATTTTATTAGAAAGCTGACCCCTCCCTTCTTCCAGATAACCCAAAGCATACAATAACATTGATGTATTGAGCAGATTCACAATTTTGACCCTCTCCCTATTGAAACTAGTTAAACTTATATAATGATCAATCTTTTGGTTGGTCTCTAACAGAAGCACCACAGCCCTGATCAAAGCTATGAAAGACCGACATCCCCCCTAAAAATAAAGATAAAACAGTCACTACCCAAACAGATTTCATCATATGCTACAGACCACAAACACAGCCTATCAGTGATGCGTGACTTCCAACGCTAACAAGATTTTAATATTGATGCATGGTTAGTGCTATTACGTCTAGGCGGCATGGAGTAGTTTCTATCACTTGTATTGGATGTGATCAATCAGAATCTCCCACATTGTCTCTTTAGCGGTAACGAGATGATGAACAATTTGCTTCGTTAAACGGCCGAGTGGTTGTGTGGTTATCCTTTGATTAGCCCACTTGATAATATAACGTGCCTGAATTAATTCCGACCTTGTTAGTGCGGATGTGGGTTTTGATAGAATAGGTTATTTTCAGTGACCTATTTTGGGGTTATTTGTGATATATAGCAAGGTTTGTAGCCATGTACAAGACAGAGGGTGTATTGAGTATTACATAAACAAGGATTTAACTTCAAGCTGTTTTACTACACTATAAAAACTGTGTCTTGGTACCACATTAGAAATCAAAGAAATAGAAACTGTGAAAACACAATATAAGTCGTGAAGACATGTTCTCTGTATCTGGTTCTGTCGGTAGGGTAGACTAAATCTACATTTCTCCAACTTTGCCGAACACAGTTGTGGCATATGCACTAACAAGACACGAATGAGAGTGGTGAAGGCTAGTTGTACAAGTGTTGCTTAAAGTTGACAAAGGATGGTGCAGAGATGCATTCTTAAGGTAGATTATTCCACTCAGATATTGTCCAATTAAAGAAGGAAAATCTATGGACATTCAGTCTGATGTGATGTCTTTGGTACTTGTAACAGTGACTTCCCCTCAGTGTTCTTTGATCATCTTTCAGAGTGAGAAACTTTGAAGTGTTGATCCCAACCAGTCGATGAGTAATTTTGTACATATCACTAATGAGCCTATCTTTCTTCCTCCTCTGCTGAAGTCTTTCCCAGTTCCAATTTACTAGGTAGTGTCAACCCTGGTGTTTTGTTTTTACACGAATTTCCTGATTTTTGCACCGTTTTTAAACATCACCCTGTGTTCTATCGTTACACAAAGGTTATCCCATGCCGCACCTGAGTTGTATTTCTTTGCCGATTTAAAACCGCTATTTGACCAGTTAAAGTCCAAAAAAAACCAACCACATGGTCTTATAACGGCGGGAATTTAACCACATTTCACGCCGCCAGGCGAACGGCGCAGCATCGCGTCGCGAGGTGAATTTTTGCTGCGTAATGAAGCGTGCGGTGTTAATGAACTTTTGCGCGAACGCATATTGGAAAAAACGAAAAATAATATTTTTGAATGTAAACAAAGCGCTAATTTAACCAGATGAATTTCAATTTCTTCTGATTTCTGGAGTTGAAGACAAGAGGTTTTGATTCATAGTGCTAAAGATGTAAGTTTCATCACTTGCACAACATACTCAATTTTGAAGTTAAAAGGTAAGTTATTTGAGAAAGAGGACAGCTTGAAATGGCGGAAAAAGGCACTTTTTACTAAAACACAGATTTTCCAATGGTTTCGATTTTCGCAAAAATTTGGCAAATTTTAGACAAGATAACTCCAAAAATACCGAAGTAAAGGAAGGTTTAACTTTCGACGATAGCAATGGTCTTCTCTAGGGGACGGTTTCTCAATTTTTCATTTTTCAATTTCTAACTAAAGATATCTCCAATATATACTCAAATTTGGAAAAAGAAAGGTAAAAATCACACTTTTTTGACATGTTCCCTTATATTTCGAAAAGGAAGCTCGATTTTTAATAAAATAAAAAAAAAAGTCCTAGGACAAATTTGTTGTTTCTAAAAAATAACATAAGAAATCATGAAACTTCAAAGTGTTTTTGTTATGCTGTCTGAAAAAAATTTTGGGGCAAAATCATGTTTAGTATTTTCTCAAAATACGGAAAGTTTACATAATATGATGCCATCATCGGGTTCATCGTCCAATTTTCTTTCTAGAAATGTATACTTTTACAGGACCAATAATCCAATATTTGCGAAGTTACAACCAAAATAGCTACCTGGAAGCTCAAGGTTGACACTGCCCTTAATTAATTAACATATCGCAGCTGACAAAATGAGAATTAAACAAAAAAATATCAACAGCGACACACTTTTGAAAACGAATTTGGACTATTTATTCCACTACCTACTTCCTTGAAATTTGATGAAATGTCATTGCAGGCATATGATTTTCATAAAAATCTAGTTTACAAATCTTTCTATGGGAAATAGGATTAGAGGGCCTATAACACCAATTTATGACTGTGTAGGCCTATATGGTAAGTTTGCTTACAGGTTAATTCTAGTAAACTATCAAGCCCCAAAAGATTAAAAGTGAGTGATACAACATTGAGAGTGTAATATTGATGATTTGAGTATGCTACAAGAAATTATCGGTCAAGCGATGAGTTTTGAAAATATTGGGCGAGTCGCGGCAGCGCGAGAGCAATATTCTCAAAACTCATAGCGAGACCGATAAATTTTGTATCCTGCGATAAACAATCATCCAATATATCATTATATTTTTCAGATATGACTGAATCCAAACTAGTGAAGCAGGATGATAAGTTAGAGTAACTAGATTCTTAAATTAGTGAAAAGATAATTTAGAATGAAATGAACAGTAGCAATGGAAAACCAAAGAAATGTACTAGACACAAGGAACCAGCAAAGGCAATGGAAAACCAGTAGAAACCAGGAACCACTAAAAAATGGTGGACTAGAAAACATTAGGAACCACCAAAGAAATTCAACCAGAAAAACACCGGAACAACCAACAAAAATTACAAACAAGGAGACAGCCAAACTCAAAATAATGACACCCCCAGAAGAAATGGAACATCCCTTGACTACTTCAGCCAATCTGGAGCTCCCAGAAAAACTCAAGTCCTGGTCTTTAAAACTCATGTCATGGTCTCAAAAACTCATGTCACCGTCTCAGGTGCATGGTTTTATTGTACATTAAGCTGTGTACAAAGGTATAGGATGGAAGATTCTGAAAACATAATAATGAATTAACTCGGATTGACTCAGGAAACCTACCTTATTCTTGTATCAAATCTGGCCCATTCTGATTCAAAATAGGTCAAGTTAATTCAAATTAAGTGTTGGCTCATATGAAGTAGCATTTTGCATTGAATTTAATCTATTCACATAAAGTCAAAACTTGACATACACATCATTTAAATATTATAGTTGATTGTAAAACAAAACAAAAATATTAAAAGCAACATAGTTTTGACAACTGGTTTGGATTATTTATTCCCCTAACTACATCCTATGCAAATATTAGGCAATTTCTTTGTAGGCAAATATGATTTTCGTTAAAGTGTTCTTTTCTTAAAAAAATAACACTATGATATCTACTGTAGATAGCACTTACTATCTACTGTACGTAGAAAATTGGGATCTATGACATTAATAATGCAATATGCTATCTACTGGAGACAGCAATGTAAGCCCTGTGGTGTTATTAACACCATATATGTTGCCTGCTTTCTCTTTGTAGGCCCATATGGCAGAATTCTCACAATGAGTGTCTTTTAAAGTTTTTAATTGGGTAACATTTCTGTTGCTTTACTTTTCTTTTTAAAAAATGTACTTTTGTGCTAGAAAGAAAGGAGGAAAATAGAGAAATTAAGTATTCTTATGGAAAAATCATCCAAAAGTCCAATTACATTGTTGTTGTTGTGTCAATTTTGTTAGAAAAATAACTCACATTTGAATGCTTCTAACCATATTGGGATTAAATGAAAATTGAGCAATTTTAGATGGGGAAAAAATTAAACTTGTACTTGCTTTTGAACAGTGCAGACGACCCAGACAAGATTTGACTGTAGGATAAAAATACACTTAGAGAGTGAGTAGAGAAAGTTGCCTAATCAAGTTACATGGAGAACCAATTATTGCGTAAGAATACGCCATTTAAAATAAATAAAAAAAATAACTAACTTACTTTTTTTCAGAAGATTTCCCTTTAGACATGTTTATTTCAAGAAATTTTCTTCTACAACCGCAGGGCATGTTGTATTTTTAGCAGAAATTATGTACTGATACATGTAGTTTTATTATTGATGCAGGGGGGCGGGGGGGGGCGGGGGGGGGTGGGCTACGGAATGATAAGGCTTGCTTGACTAAGTGATTCATAAAGGGTGTTAAAAAATGATTTAGATCAACTAAGCTTAAGGACACTCAGACATGGCATTGATCGGAGTAGGGTTCATCGAGCCTTGATGGTAGTTCACCACTTCAAGTTAAAAACAATGACAATATAATAGTAACATATAGCAACGGTTTTGGTTTTTAGTCATGGAGCGCATAGGGTGTTTGACTTGAAAATACCAACCTCCATCAAGAAGCATGTCATCGTAAGAATGCAAGAAGGTCATTAAGTGCAATAGCTGCCATGGGCAGAAAATCCCCCAATCCAAACAATATCATGCCAAGTCCAAAATGGTTCTTCCGGCAACATAGTCACCTAATAACACAGTGCAGGCTGAAGAACCATTCTTCACGCTGGGGAATTGTACTAATTCAGTGGCTGATGCCCGGGTTCAATTCATAAATGAAACCCAGGAAGTATGTGCTGCGTATTGGCATTATTTGGAGGTTGAAGCGCTTGTGTCATCCCATATTTTTCTACATTCGCTCTCCTGCCAATGTTGTATCTCATTGCATTATGTTTGTTGCATTCAACATGGTTTTTTAACAATCAATTCATTGAATTGGATGGTTATTGCTATCGAGAGCGGCGTTTTTTAATGTCGGCTCTAATTTCTCTACTAGTCGGGCGGTTTATTGATTTCTGCAAAAAAGCTGCCTAGTGGGAGTCGGACACATGGGGAATCTCGTGTTGGCTTGATTTTTAAATTCCAGTGACGGTACGTCAGTTTGGGTAAATTTTGTATTCTTTTTGTCAAGTTGGGACATCGTTTATGCCGCGCTCGCTTTTAGTCCTTTCATTACTGAATGCGATTGGTTTATGTGTGAACCTTTAAACCGGTTCTAGTGGGGTTCTCCGGGCGAAAATGAAATGGTTGATCATGTTACCATATCTACCAAGGGCTTACCGGGGACTGAGGGCAAACACAAGTGCGAGTTCATTGACTTGAGTAGATTTAGTGTAAACAAATTCCCTGGATTTTTTTTTGTGAAGGACGGTCGCCCGAAATGAGATGACACAGAAAGAAGTTGTTTTACTTGAGATAGACTGATTCTGTAATAACCGGGGTATTTGCAACCCCCAAGGTTCAAAGAATAGTCAGCATAGTACGTAGAGAGACCCAAATTGCCTACTTTAGAACTGCAAAAATATCAAATTCCGACCTTAGCAAATTTGTATCGGGTATCGTCCTTTGTTAGGCTTTAGTTTACTGACTATGCATAATGTTTTCGGTATAGGATGGATGAAAAGTTGGGTTTGTTGGGTTCGACGGCAATGTAGAATTTTTAGTTTAGGTATATTGGTATATTTGGAGGATTTGAGAAAAATATTTTGGTGTACGGCTGAGAAACCTTAGCTGGTTGTCATTATTAAGTTCTTGTGGGCTGTTTTCGACATGAAGGACATGCTGCAATAATTGAATGCCCAGCGTGGCTGTTCATCTAAAACGATGTTCAACCACGTTGACCGTTTTACGGCACCTTGAAATGTCAAGCCAGGTCTGGAATTTATAAGTGGTCCGTGAAAGTTGAAGACACTTTAACATTTTATAGATATAAATATTAGATTATAAATATGATAAACAAAAGAGGGTATTCACTGCGACGCAGTGGACATACCTCGGAATATTTTAATAACCCTTACATCGATAATATATTCTATTACGAGTTGAGACGACAAACACACTGGCCTTACTTTGACGCGGTTTTAGTTATTACTTTGTGTCGACGGGGCTCCGCTAAATGACTGGCCTAACATTCGACTTTACCTTTAATATCCCGCTTCGTTGAAAAGCGGAAAATGTTGAAATAAGTGGCGGTAGGCATATCAATACTAAGCGGAAATCTTTGCGAAAAATATGCCAGAAATGTCCTTAATTTGATAGGAATATCCTAAAAATCGTTCAAAACAAGAATCAGGGAATTTGTCAGTAGTATCCTCTATTTTTGATCGAGATATTCCCTCAAAGTGGCCTGAAACAACGAAAATTAATACCGTAGAGACATTTTTTTAAAACCGTAAAAATCCCGAACAATTTTCTATGTACCAGTATGCCATGAACTCTCTGATACCTTATTATGGTTTAACAAGGGGTGTCAATGTAGTGCTGTAAAAGAGACTCAATACGATTGTTATCGAGCTTGCGGCCAAGACAGAGCATTGTAAGGCATTGCCGCGGGAACCTGGAGTGTGAATGTTAAATGTTGAGTGTACATTTGCTATTACCTTCATACGTATAGTCAAAAGAATCACTAACCCAAGTCTAATATTGAGTATAATAGAGTGGCCGCTAATGTCCCTGTATGGCCTTTGACACCATTTTGTCAATATATATAATAAAACATTTGCAACCTAAAATGATATGACAAAATAAAGGAACCAGCTTCCAGGACATTTTACTGGTAGGCGCAGAATGACCTATGGTGGACCATGTGCCCTTTTTAACTCTAGTGGCCCTCTGGAACCTTTGACCCCCATATGGTCAAAATCATATATTACAAAAAATCAACTTTGTGGGTTTGTCCGGCTAGCGTTCGGCCTTTAACTTACGGATATATGAATTTTGGTGTGGGGGTAGAGCTCCAACGGTACAGGTTTGTGGTAACGATTTGGAGGGGTCATTTTGGGGTCAAAGGTCATCAGGGGGGTCGAGGAAAAGCTGGTGTTTGTTTACATCAAAAGTATAACAATAGAAATAAGTAATACAAATTGTTAGGCAAAAAGATAATAGTCTTTTACCAAACTCTTGTGAAATTAAAGAAACAAGATTATTAAAAGTCTACCAAAAGTCTGGTCAAAGGTTTCCGACTAGTGCTGTGACGTGTAACCGTTTAAACGAACGGAAGGTGTCACCGTTGAGAAAATTCACTACACGTTTACACGTCAGCAAACCCGGCTAAACTTTTTCACCAATATCACCCCCCAATATTTTTAATTGCTGAAGTAAAAATTTCACCAAATTACCGCAGTCAGTGAAAGTAAAGTACAGTTTCATGATTCTCCTAGAAATGGTTGCCGACTTTTACGGAAAAAACTGGGAAATCCCAGTTTACCAAGTTCTTGTACGTGAGTGGAGCGACTTGGGCAGATACACCGCATAACACGGTCCCCAATTACGGGTGCTCCAATTACAGAGGGATCAATATTACTCGGATATACAACAAAAATCCACCAAAATGGCCGCTCCCACAGTGAATCGTCGTTTGGATTTTGGGATATTCGACTGCTTTATTTTGGATCAAAAACATAACATAGGTAAGTAAAAACAACATTTTTATGGTCAAGGATGATATTTATGATCGAAGGCAAAGCGGGTAACCCGATTACGAACGATTTATGGTGCAAGAATTGCATTTTACGTGGAAGCGCCAAATTCGGCAGTCGTTAACTTGTTGTGACGTTGGAGACGAACGAAAATACAGACCGTGAGTGTACACGGATAGGAAATTAAATGGAACTCCAATCGCTATTTCTGACATCGTTTCTACCGAATTCGGATGGACCAGTCAAAGCAAGATTTCATATTGAACCAGTTACCATGCTATAGGCTATAGTGTTAAATCCCAATTAATGGATAGGCCTACAAGAAATGACCCTTGTGATTTGATGTTTGCTTTTAATTGCTCCATATGGCTATAATGCCAAAGTGTAAGTTATAATTATTTTAGTGCCTCGTTGTGGACTTTGTTCCCACTGACAGTGCCCTAAAGGGGGCTGTCAGACGGAGGAGCCCTGTCAATTTTTTCGGGAAAGGTTGATTTTAAAGAGCTCTATCCATGATGCAGTTCATATGTATGTAGATGCCTCCGTTTAAAGTTATGAGCCTTTAAAGTTGAATTACTTAGACATGTTCATTTCATATTTTTTTAAAATTTTCCATAGGACTAGTTCCTAACGACAGTTCTTAAATGGGGGCTGTCAGACGGCAGAGCCCTGTAAAATTTTTTGGAAAGCTTATTTTAAAGAGCTCTATCTATGTGCAGTTCATAACTATGTAGGTGGCTACGTTTTCAAGTTACGAACTTTTCAAGTTGACTTTTATTCAACCTTTCATGTCATTCTTTGAAAAAAATCCAAATGCACTAAGTTCCTTTGACAGTTCCTTAAATGTGGAAGTTCAATTGATCTTAAGGGACAGATCCATTGGCTGGATCCATCTTGAGGACCTAGGTGTTACCACTTAAATGCTCACTAAAATTAAAAAAAATCTCCCTGAGTCTAATCAATCCCCCTGCTTCTAATCAAATCTCCCTGATTCAAAATCTCAAGTTAGCAGCTCTGCAAAGGTCCTTCAGGGGTCGTTATTGGAAAAGTGGCCGTGCTTTGACGTATGGATGGTGGTCGAATTTCACCTTACAAGTTTTGTGGTAACATTTTGAGGGGTCATTTTGGGCAAAGGTCATCCAGGGGTCGTTTCCGGGTAACCTTGGCTGTGCTTTGTATATAGAGCAGGAGCAGGAACCTGGGTCAAACATCGTTCATGTCCCACTACATCTCAGCTTGTCACCTTTGGTAGTTAGTAGGACCCTTACATCATGCGGTAGATAGTGGTGTCAAATGGTGGTGTCACTCTTTCAATAAGGGCCAATTTAAGTTACACAGGGGTCAAATTTTAAACTTACTCCAATCTCTATTGAAATGATGCCATATTGTCAGTCTAATCATAAGGTTCCAAAAATGTATAGTTTGTAACCTACTATGGCCAGTGGTTGTAGAGTTACTGGGTAAAAATGGCTAAACGTGCAAAAAGGTCAATTTCCAGTTGTACAGGGTCAAATAGAAGTGCTATAATTTGGTAAAAATGAAACATAGTTCATCTAGTTAATGTGTCAAAATAAGGAATAGTTGTACCATCTGCAATGCATAGTTACCATGTTATGGGACAAAAATGGTCATAGGGCACATAATCCAATTGGTGTTGACCTTCTTGACCCTTATCTCCGAAAGTAAACATTTATATAATCAAAACTATACTTTTTGGGAGTCCTCATTCCTCCGGCAATAATTTGCAAGCATTTAAATATAATCAGAGTAACTTTCAAGGTTGACCCCTGTACAAATGAGTTTGACCTTTTGCCCTTTTAGCATTTTTTCCCAAAACTCTAAAAACCTGGTCAATAGATGGTACAAACTATATATTTTTGGAATCTTGTGACTAGCACTGGATTAATATGACATACATTTCAAATGAGTGGAAGATATTTAAAAGTTGACCCTGTGATAAACTTAAATTGGCCCCTATTGAAAAAGTTATACCACAATGTCACATATAAAAAGTTGTTCCTACTGTAGACAAAGTTTTTCCCTCGTAGTTGGGAACTTGATTGGCTGTGTGGATTTTACATGCCTAATTTAAACTAGGGTTAATTGTGCACTCCTTAAGTACCACTTAATTGTGCTTAGTGCTTGATTTATAAATCAATGATCCTTTGTGTAAACACTACCAGTGTTGCACTCCTTGATTCAGTCAGTCTATTACACCACATCAACAGAGTAACATGTGCCCTTTTGGATCTGG